>CM024672.1:7354769-7654686 GCA_014182725.1 Eucalyptus brandiana
ATATATTTCCGTGGCTTTTTGTTGCTTTTAAATTAGAATATAAAATTTCATGGCCCGTACTAATTGCTATCAACCATCGCAATATGCCAATAGAAGAAGTGTGCCCATTGTCATACTTAAAGATTCTTTTGCATGCTTACTCTTTTCTTTTCCTTTGTACGACAGATGAAATTGCTAGATGTAACGAAAAAGCATATGACTATTTGTCAATTGGTGATGCATGGCAAATGTTGCTATGCTCCTCCGACCAAGAACTTGCGGAGTATGTCAAGAAGGCAAAATTAATGAGAGGACTTTAGCTGGAATTCTGCCTGGAATTCTATTTTAATTGACTAAATAAAGAGTAGGATAATATACTTCCGCATTAGTTCGTAACTCGAGGATCTCATAAACCTCTTTATGGAGTTGCTAGTTTATATCATTTTCAATGACTATGATAATGTATCCAATTCTAGATCATAGATAGATATAAACTTACACTTGTCACGCTCTACTTGTCATTTGGCCCTTGCTGTCACTTTGGTGGGGCCAAACTTGGCTGGTGGGTTCAGTAACTAAAACTCGTGCTTGTAAAAGTGCTGATGTAGATAGTAAACAGTAGATTCATATCCATGTAAAAAGCTTCAATGTGGAGCTTGAACGTTTCTATCTCCGTTGGAATGCAGGAACATCCCGAGTGGGAGATTAAGAGTGGGTTTTGCGTATTTCCAGATAAAATGAATCTGCACCTTTGAAGGAAATTCCATCAGTGCAGCTTTTACCAATCAGACTTTGAGTTACGCGAGTTGGAGCGGACTGTTTAGGACCTTCTGCCGTGCACGGGTTTGCCCGGGTATTTGCAGACTTCAAGAGATTGCTTATATTGTGCTAATGCCATCCTACCTTTTGCCCATTTCGAGAGACTTGATATTCTTTTTAATGCCTGTAAATTTATTTGATCATTATGATGGAATTTATTTCAGCGATCATGTTAGTGCTCAAGTATCCATGTCATTTTTTAAAACACGCTTTTGTATTTGGTCAGTAGGATATTATCTGTCTTGCTTGCTTGGAAGAAGCAGACATTGAAATCAGTGTTGTCACATGGAGATGGACAACTTGAGAATGCACGTCGCTCTTAATCAAACCTCTATGAGTAGACCAAGACAGCTACAATTAGGTTTAACCGGTTGTTATGGGAACCGAATCTATGCAGTTGCTGATATCAATTGCATAGGCCAACTAGGGTCGCTTGTGTCCAGCTCAATTAACTTTGGGTTCAGTGGATTGAAGTAGTTGTTGCTCCAGCTGCGGGCTTCAGCGTACTCTTTTGATTGTTGGTGCATAGGGATGTGTTTGATTTCAGACCACCTGTGTGTTTGCCGATAGAGCCACAATCTCATGCTAACGACAAGCCTTTCAGGCACTACTTTCCCAGAACAATATCTAAATGAGCATCAATAGAGATTGAACTAAGTTTGTGTCTTTACTAAGATTTCTTCCCTACACTTAAAAGAGAAGATTATATTTAGTGGCGTTATGACAGGCCTAGTCTGTCGGCTAGAGCTGGCTTAAGGGAAAGTCAACAGTTTGCGGGATTTGGGAGCTGTCGCCAACTGTATTATCTCCAACCAATATCTTAAGTACCAAATTGTTAGTTCAGCACTGATCTCAGTATTGATCTAATTAACGAGCTGTAGCACTTAGCCTTCCATAAGGAACTTTCCATTTTTTGTTTGTATGCGTGACTCGAAGCCCACATTAAGATGATCTTGAACGAATAAAAATCAATAGATGATTATGTTCGGCTGCAGGATCTTGGTCAGTTTGAAGGGAACTCAAAGAACTCGCAAATAAGTTAAAGTGTGCAACTACATCATGAGCTTAAAGTATGTGCAATCTGCTTAGCTTAGACAACTCTAATAATTAATGCGGTCGACTCTAAAATTTGTTTTTTCTCCTGAAGGACAAAATTTGCCCAATTGGTAACTGATTTTTTTTGAATCGGTCAAGGACCGACCGAATCGCTAATATCAAAAGCTGCACATGCACTAAACGAATTCATTTAATTATTTTTTCAGGGAAACAGAAAGAAGCGGCTCCGCACCGTACTGCGAACTAAGGGGCACCACCCCCCGGGGTAATTTACATATAAGCCCTTTCTTTGAATGCACTCTGTGCGCAATACGAAAGGAAGAGTCCCAAGCAGTCAAACCGGTAATAAGGCCTTCGAGAAAGGAAATTCAATCAATCAAAAAAAAAAAAAAAAGAAATTGTGGAACTTCTTTCCTCGTATCTGATCAACGAATGATTTCTCCAGTAAAGGGAATTCTCGCCCGAATTGAGATGATCGTGATCGTCGCGATCGATCCGATTGAGCCCGAATTGAGATCACTGCCACTGCACTGCGTCGCTCTTCTCGTCCCGAATCGCACATCGCTTCAGGTTCGTCGGTCCAGATTTCTGTCCTCTTTTGTTTCGCACTCGACGTTCTCTGGTCCTTAATCTGTCTCCCGTTATCAAAACTTTTTGTAGGTTGATGGGCGGATGTGTCGGGGCGTGTATCTGGTCAATGGGGTGCTCTGTTGCCTGGTGTCCCGGCAAGATGGCAAATGTCGTCCCGATTATGGTAGCTGCGTGGCGCCTCATATGCTGCGTTTGGCGTGGGACACGAATACTCTCGGAGGTCGGCATTAACCTCCACGGTTCCATTGGTCCTTGTTTGCTGACTGAACTTTTACTGTCCCTTTTCCGCTTTCTTTCTTTAGCACAGCGGCATTTCGGCAGCCAATTGATGATTCTCAAATGCAGAAGCTGAAGGATATTGTTAAACGCCTGGAAGACGGTCTCTTCAAATCTTCTCACACAAAAGGTCTTCCCATCTTCATCGTCTCTCCTCTCTTTTTGTAAAAGTACAAAAGCTGCTTATGATTGCCCTTACTGGGTTTAGCGTTCTACATTTTATATTTGCAAAGGCCAATACTCTGTTTTCATTTCTCTGCCTGGTTTCACCTGCTTTTTATCCTTATTATCAGTATTTCCTTTCTTTTGGTAAATAGTGCTTGACATTCTTTGCTACTTGAAAATTACAATTATGTAGGATGAGCACATGAATTTAGGCACATTGGAGTCCTGGGTTGCATAGTTTGATCAAGCGTCCATCTCTTAATAATCCAAATCTAGTCAATCCTAATGCAATGACAGCAATGATTCCAACTCCTGGGATTGTCGCAAATGGGAGTTCGACCTCCCATGATAGTGACATCTTCAAGTGATGCCCCTATGAGTTATTTGGCTGAGAGTAGGCATGCAACCAACGAATGCAAACACAGAAGCCTTGGTGTCGAGCCTTACGCTAAACGGAATTATCCCCAAGGCATGTGCTCTCAATTTCTAGTATGGTTGTTCGCACCGGTGCCTGGGCGGTATTGGTGCGGCTTGTTCACCGTGAGTAGAGTTTTTATGTATGTAGCATGCTCAGCATGTGTAGACCCCTTGCAAAGTTTCAATGATTATAGGAAGAGTGAGAGCTTTGTAGATTGATGAGGAATGTGTAAAGGTGATATGTTGGGACATATCTAGTCAATCGGGCACGCAGCTGCCTAGGGTGTCCCTGGGAGCAAAGTGGCAATGTTGTCTTGAATTTAGTAGCTGCAAGCAGTGTCGCCCCTCATGCCGCGTTAAGCGTGGACATGGATCTTCTCGTAGCTCGACCTATATGCAAGAGAAGATAATCTAATCTAGAGTACTTGTTCTTGTGCTTTTTAACCTCACAATTCCATTGGTCCTTTTCACTGATTGAACTTTTTATTGTCCCTTGTCAATCTTGTTCTCATAGCACAGCGGCATCTTCAGCCAACTAATGACTCAAATGCAAAAAGCTGAATGATATTGTTAAACACTTGAACAGGTCTCTTCAAATCTGCTCACTCAAAGGCTAGGTAGCACGGACACGTTGTCCGTACTTCCGTGTCGTGTCCGAAGCACGCCTCGAGCGTGTCGGATACGCCGACACGCCGGACACGCGGTCAACGCGTGCTCGACACGTTTGACACGCGTGTCCGGGAAGATGATGGAGGGTGGAAGCGACGAAGAGGAGTAAAGACGAGGCCGCGACGGCGAGAGACGGCCGCCACCGTGACGCCGCGACGATCCGACGAGGTTGCAGCCGCGAGGGAGAAAGGGCCAAAGGCGAGAGGAAGAGGAGAGGAAGGCAGCCGTGCGGCGAGCGGCGAGAGGCGACGAGCGGCGAGAGGCGGCGAGCGGCGAGCGGCGAGCGGTGGAAAGGGGCTTGTGCGGCGAGCGGCGAGGAACGAGAAGAGGAAGGGTCGTGCAGCTAGGGTTTTTTATATTGGGGGGAGGGGCAGAGACGAATGGGTTTTTGATGGCCATCGCATATTGGGGGAGGGAAGAGATAGGGACAGCCTGTCTGTCAGTGAACAGGAGGGAAAAAAAAATTAAATTTGGGAGTTGGGGGAGGGAGGGAAACGAACGATGGTGGGGAGGGAAAGAAAATAAATTTTGGGGGAGGGGGAAATAGACGAGGGAAAGAACTAGAAGAGGGTGGGGGTGGACCTTAGTGAATTTTTTTAAGTGGAAAAATAAATAAATGAGATTAAAATATAATTTCAAAAATAAAAATACTGAATTTGAATTAAATTAATTAAAAATACTGAATTTGAATTAAATTAATTAAAAATAAAAATATTTATTTAATATATAACGTGTTTAATTCTCTATTTTGAAATATAATCGGCCACGTGTCGTGATCGTGCCGCGTATCCGTGTCCCCCCGTACAGCTTAGGGGCTCAAAGGCCTTCCATCCTCATCTTTTCTCTCCTCTCTTTTGTCGAAGTACAAAAGCGGCTTATGATTGCCTTTTATTGGTTTTTCTTTTTAGCGTGTTACTTTAAGACCGGGTGAAAGCTAATAATTTGTTCATTCTCTTATCTGGTTTCACCTGTTTTTTCTTTGGATATTCAATATTTCCTTTTTTTTTTTTTTTGGGGTGAATAGGACTTGCCATTCTTTTTGCTACTTTGAGTTACAATTATGTAAAATGAGTATATGAATCTGCGCACATTGGAGTCTCGGTTGCGTAGTTTGATCAAGCCTCCATCTCTTAATACTCAAAAATCTAGTCAATCCTAATTCAATGACAATTACAAGCTTCCAACTCCTGAATTGTCGCATAATGGGAGTTCGACCATGATGGCAATAACTTCCAGTGGATACACCTATGAGTAATATGGCTGGCAAGAGCAGCGTGCAACAACAACGAATGCAAACACGGGAAGCCTTATGTCAACTAGAATTGTAAATAAACATTTTTATTCAGATGTATGCCCTATGCAGGATGTTTTGTTATGTTTGAAAGTTGGGTATAATTTGGACGATTTTTCCTGTTTCCCAGTATATCAATGAAGATATAAACGCCCTCGCACTTTCATTAAGAAGAAATCCGCACTTTCATTCAGAAGAAACTACATAGGCTTCACTGATGATCAAACATACAATTGAACTTCGATGAGAAAAGGATGAGAATGCAAACAGTAGGGGATGCATTCACATTTCAGAAAATGATACAGCTAGAATATTCAACCTGTCATTCCCTATGACTGAACAGAAAGAATCACGACAAACCTGTGGACTTAGCATGTAAGAATGAATCAAATGAAGTACCCTAGCTGCTTAAGATTTTTCTAGCAATCAAACATACTTGCTTTCAAAGTAAATCCAGCATCCGATAAATCATCATCTCTGCACATGATGCTGCATTTTCCGTGATGTCATCTGGAATTCTGGCAACTTTTATTCCATTTGGTGGTGGCAGTGTCCACATCAACACCTTCATGAAGATGTAAATGTTGAGTACTAAATTCAATTAAGATCTAACGAAACATAGCTATAATACCGACAAAATAAACTAAACTCCCCCAGCCCGACATACGTAAGCAAGCGGGGCGGACACTGTCTAGACCGACACCAAATTGCATTATCAGCTTCAATTGTTTCACTCGAGCTATAGTATCTGGAGTTGAGGCGCTGCTCTTCACAACACAAACTTGGTAGTTTCCTATAACATGAGGCATGTCATCAAGGACCACCTCATCGGGATCTAAGAAAATGGAAAACAGATGGAATTTGGAAACATATGAAACAATAAGCCCTTACACTGTCATAAACCGAAGCACACTAATTAACGACGATATATTTACATTTAAACATAAGACCAAAACCAAATGTGCAAAACTTGAACATTTTTTTTTATTCCTAGTCTGTTATTTATCCAAAGGCATGTGCTGGCGACAATGGGATCGTTCCAGCAAGTTTAAGTAGGACCCCAACAAGAGCAGATTGGTTTTTATTTCAGCCAAGAAAATATCATCACCTACTACAGTTCCTCAAAGTATACAATTCTACCATTTTACAATGATCAGAGGCAGAAATGGGATATCACTTCAGTGCATTAGGTAGTTGAAATATGGCTCTGCTGAATGGATGCAAAAATAATTGGATGGCATCGACACCTCAAAGGTGATGCGATCAAATCCCTTCTACCGCTCAAAACACATCCAGCTAACTCCACGGACCACCTCCAAATGAAGAAAATGGAACATTAAGCATTTCTCTCCACTTCCTTTGAGCTTGTGAAGCTGTAACCCTGCTACAGAGGCGGGGAGAGAGAGAGAGAGAGAGAGAGAGAGAGAAAGGCAGGATGTTTACGTACTTACAACTAAGGACTGGTGAGGTAGAGAGGAGACGGAGTTTGCAGTTTCCACAATCTACACCTCCCTTTCCTCCTCGATAATTGCTGCAGATGGGTTTGTGAAATCACATCATAATTTTCACAGAGGTCTGCCAGGTCTCTCAAAAACGCAAAAGGTTCGCACAGACTCTGTCACTAAGCACAACTCTGCCTCTGGAAAGTATTTTCCAATGAACTAATCGTCTATGAATTTTTCACTCATTACATCACGTGACAAAAATGATGCGACCTATCTCATTGGTATGAATCCCATCTTATTCGACGTCACTTGAATGGAAATGAAAATCCCACAACTCATCACAACATCAAGCTGCATATTCATGCTATGGCATTGGAGAAAGAGCGTATTCTCATGGTCCTCCAACTTACATCAAAACCTTGCTTATCGGTTTGGAGGTTTTTCGGCCAGAGCTCATTATGTAGGACTATAACATCAGGATGATTGATCAATTTTAACGCCATTCACCTCCCCGTGGCCTTTCCTCATTTCTCCAGCAGCGCGATGTGGTTCTAATCATTCTAACCCAGCGGCACCTTTTCTTCTACTCCATATTCCCCAATATCAACTATGTGAGAATCGAATACCAGTGATTTTCCGTTCCCAGCACTTCGTCTTCACTAAGAAATTTATTTGCCAAGACTTTCCTGCTAGCATCATATAGTGGGACCCTCAATGATCCAAGGGGATACAATAATGAGCAGAAGTTATTCCAGGACCTATAAAGAAGGGATGCTTAGGGCCTTATAACTTTTGGGTAGTGAAATGCGAAGTAATGTGATGGTTGGGTCACATGATGAACCACTATCCAAAAAACAGAAGTGATACATGTTGATCGAGAAACAAAGTAGCCAGCCTAGTTTAATCAAAGAACAGTGGCAAAAGGATGGAAACATCCTTGAAAGTGCTTCAAAATGACCTGCCTCCCTAGGGATCCGCGAACTTCATGCTGCAAAAACCATCATGGTATTTCTTGGCCTTTGAATTATCTGTGTGGTGTACAAGACTTGCCATTCTACATAACAGGAAGTGTCAATATCATGTAGGATATGCTCAGTTAAACTAACACAAAAATAATGGAAGGACACCACCCGCAAAAGAACATTCATATGCTCATACGTGATTGATTGAACTTGTGTCGGAAATGACTGAAGCAAATTAATGAACTTGTTATTGATTTTGTTATTTCCATAACCTCAATCTAAGAGGAGGCTGTAACTGCACAGCAATATCAAGAACGTAGTTGGCTAGTCAATGGAAACTTCATTAGAAAATCTATCGGCAAGTAGAACGAACAACTGGCTAAGTAATGAAAACTTCAAGCAAGAAATTGTAAGCATAAAAGAATATCCTGAGGAATCCATGTAACTCAATTAATTGCTCTCCTCTTTTGCATGAGGTTTGCGTACTTATGATTCATTCTTTAAGTACCTAGAGCACGGTGCTAGAGCTAGGAAAATCTCAAGAACGTAACCAGGCAAGGTGAATTATGGATTTTTCAAATGAACGGACACACTTTAGACCTTCTCTGAAGCACAAAGCCAAAAACTCAATAGATAGTTTTATATTATTGATGAAGCTTTTATCTATTATGAATTTCTCTTTTGAACTAAAGTGTGATTTCTGTCATATGTAAGGAATTTTAAGAATCCGTCTGGTTAAGCAGCATAATGTCTTGCCTATGAAAAGTGCAGCAAAGTCTCCTAACAGGCAACTTTGATTTCATCAACCACAATATTTTTGAGATCACAATTGCATTAGAACATGCAACAAACGTAGAGATAAGGCAACTAGTAAACACTAGTGGCAAACTGAATATGCATCTAAACAAAGTCTGACCTGTTACCCTGATTTTCCAGCATCTAATATACTCACCTTTGGCCCATTCTGATGCATCTTGGCCATTTTTTTCCTTCTGAAGGAGTACTAATGAATACATGTTTCAGTGCATCACAAACACAATCAAGTAATTATTGTAGATCATGCAAAACATGAAGAGAAGGGAATCATGCTCTTCAACAGAAAAGAAAGAGATAAGATGGATAACAATGATGATTTTCAATTGTCGATTCTCTTTATCTGGTCAACGAAGAAAGTATTAACTTCAAATGATAACAACAAATTGATTCATGGCATCTGCAAGTTCAAGGCCTTGGAAATCATCCCACATCTCATGAACATCCCTTGGACTTGAATCCTTAAAGCTCCAAATCACAATGTGTTTGCAATATCATTTTGGTGAGTACGGAGTATCACCCAATTACATCAATTGCAGAGCAGCTGAATGATAGGGTCCATGGGATTTAAACAATGAGGGAGAAAATGTTCATAATCCATTAGAAGTTTAAGACTTTAGGCTAGGAGGTAAGGCAAATTACCTTCATATAAAGACTAAACAGGAAAAATAAACACTATAGAACACGAGGAAATGGATCAAATTGAACTGTATTCCAGGTACCTTTTAAAGCAGATTTAACATTATAACATTATGCTGCTGCTTTTGCATATTAATTTTTGAAGAGAATTGAAACTGTTTCCATATGCGTTTAGATCCCTCAAAGATTCATCGTTTGCTTCACTGTTGCCACGTTCAACCAAATGACCAGGAAACTCCATCATCTCCCCAGGGCTTACTTCTTCAGCTTTGCTCAGGAACCTGCCATCTAAATGTTTCCAGCTCATATCATACAAGAAAACCTCGTAAAAGACCCAAATAAGGTTTCATTCATCTGAGCCATATTTATCCTGACAAAATTTTTCACTAATCTGCTGAGAAAGGTATACGTCATGAAGAGGAAAACCAGCAAACAAAGGAAGGAAGAGCTGAAATTTAATCCAGCAATAAGATAGCTGGTATTATTTAAGGGTAAAAATCAGAAAGAGATGTAGACTGTAGAGCTTTACCTGCCTAGTCATAGATCCACTGCTCATACAACGTAAGAAACCATCATGATATTTCTTCGACTTTTGAGTTAATTGAGTCGTATACAAGGCGTATCAATCTACATCAAAAGGAATATCTGTCAACTCCAGTGCCGAGACAACAATAACACTCTCGAATATAACCGCAGAGAGAACATTGAGACCATTTTTCTAAGGGAAGTTTGGATATATGCTAAATAGCTCCAATGCCACAAAAATATATGAAACCACCTTGACTGAGAAGACTTGATATACAAAGCATCAGAGTTGAGAGAATCTTTATTGACCTTGAAAAGACTCTGTAGGTAATATAAAGATGTGCAGAAACTGTATCCCAAAGAAAATCAAGAAGGGATTCACAATCCAGGAGATACATCAAGAGAAAGACACGGCCTGGCATGGGCATAGATGAGTCAGCAAAAGTCCAAACTCACCTGTCATGCTTGATGTCCTTGAGAAGCCTTCATTCAGAATCGACAGAAAACGGGTAACCTTCTCCCTCTCTCTAATCCGTCTGTACCGCTCGAGAGTCTCTTTGGGTCCTTTGAGCTCTACCTCAGCAGCCTCGAGCTCATTCCAGAGAGAGGAGAGTCGGTTGAAGCAAGCGGTAACCGATAGGTTCCCTTGCTTCAGATCCGACAGAGCTTGAGTGAGCGAAAATTGCTTCGCTCTGTCCAACTTCCCATACATTTCTCTGATATTGTCCCACATTTGTTTCGAATCTTCAGTCGGTGGAGGGCTGGCGGCGATGATATCAGCGGCCACGCAGTTCCCGATCCAGGTGCGCACGAGCTGATTACACCTCCGCCAACATCGTCGCCGCATACGGTCGTCGTCGGGAACAGGCACAGTTCCATCAAGGAACCCATCTTTGTCCTTGGTCACAAGAGCTCGCCGGAAATCTCGAGCCCACGCATTGTAGTTGTCTGGACCGGTAAGTTGCTGGTTCATGATTCAGAGCTCGGTCCGTCGGCTGGCGAGGTGTAAAGAACGTCCCCAGCTTCTGGACGGTGGCCGGCGTCGAGGATGGGGTACGGGTAGAACCCGGGTAGTGATTCATCCCATGACCCGTCGAACTCGATTCGGATCTGTGACCCGATCCGATGACCCGTCGAACTCGATTCGGATTTGTGACCCGATCCATCAATTTGGAGCCCATGATTCGTACCTTCTCCACATGGGCTGTAAGGAGCCCATTGTTGTTGATTGGGTCCATCGGCCCATGGGCCTGGGACTGGAATCCACTGCATTGGTGGCCATTGGATTGGTGCAGAGGGTTGAACAGATGTGGGCGATGGAGCCGAAAGTTGCTGCTGCAAATTCTGGGTTCGGTCAATCTGATCTGAAGCTAGACTCTCAGGAAAATTGTTGGTGTCGAACGATTCCTCCACAAGTGAGATCATCTCTTGGTCGTTGTTGCTGCTGCTTGATTTGTTGCTTTGATTTTTGGGCATGGTGTTTGAACGTATGAATTCTAATCGGGGCGTGTCAATTTGTTTTGCGAAAGAAATTTGCAATGACTGAAAAGACTACCGAAGGCAATTCAGGGTATTTGCGAAAGCTAGGTCAGAATGCTTTGCTTTGATACCATGACAAGAAATGAAGAAAATGGAGGAAATTGTGATTGTACTTTTCTGTATTTCGTACATGTACGTGCCCATATTTATAATACAAAAGGAAATCAAATAATATTACAATTCCTATTATATCTTCTAAATATTGTGACAATATTTTGTGATCGAATCAATTATCCCACAATCTCTATTGTCGCGACCTAAAATTTCGGATGCACCACCTAGTTTAGGCTAATGAATTATTAAATTTGAAACTTAGCTCGGGTTCTCCCAAACTCATACTAATTTATGACTTACCGTTCAAATATTTAGCATGCAAAAAGATTATTAGCTAGGAGTCATCACTAATCGATTTATGGTAGGTCGATTAAACATCTAAGTAAAATAATAGGAGAATTATTTTACTCCTACGAACTGTGATTTTGGGTATGGGGGACTTGATTATACTAGATTTCTCTAATACCATTTCGGTACCATTTTTTTTATTTTTAAAAAATGTTTTTGCAAGCAATTAAGATTTATTTTAACTTGAATTGTCACCACACGGATGTTCATCCACTATTAAACATTCAAAAGAATTAAGCACACAAAGCAAGCAATTATTTTTGGGTTTTTCTTGAAATTAGATTTTTTTTTATAAAACATGCATTTTAACTACATGACCTAATTATATTAATAAACAAATTCTAATTAAATGAACCTATTATGCAAACTAATTTACATGAGCCTAATATTTTTGTACACTAATCAGGTTTATGGTAGGTGATTAAACACATAAATAAAATAATAGGAGAATTATTTTACTTTCTAACTGGAGATTTTGGGTATGGGGACTTGATTATACTATATTTCTCTAATACTATTTCTGGTACCATTTTATTTTATTTTTTAAAAAATGTTTTTGCAAGCAATTAAGATTTATTTTAACTTGAATTGTCACCACACGGATGTTCATCCACTATTAAACATTCAAAAGAATTAAGCACACAAAGCAAGCAATTATTTTTGGGTTTTTCTTGAAATTAGATTTTTTTTTTTTTATAAAACATGCATTTTAACTACATGACCTAATTATATTAATAAAAAAATTCTAATTAAATGAACCTATTATGCAAACTAATTTACATGCGCCTAATATTTTTGTATTTTTTAAAATTCGGAATTAATAAAAACCCTAATTAAACTATCTACAATGAATAATTTTCTAATTTATTTTAGGGGTTAATTTGACCTAAACCCCATCCTATCTTAGAAAACTATTTTTAGAAAAAAAGAGATTATCAAATGTGCCAACATTATTTAAAAGTTTGTCTATATATAAAAAAAAAAATCAATCCTAATTTATTACAAAAATTATCTATCTAAAAGTGCAACCCTAAAAATATGTAATCCTAAAAATGCAATCCTAATTTACTAAACCTATATGCTCCGATGCAAGACTTTGATTTTTTTTTTTTTTAGTGTTTTTTCAAGACAAGCAATTATCAAATAAACATTATATCTAAACTATCGCAATGCACCAAAAATTAATATAATTAAAAAAAATGATCCGACGTCTTACGAATTAAATTAAATAATTAAAATGATTTTGGGCAAAACCCCTGTGGATAATGACTGCAATAAAACGAAAATCAACTCCTAATGTTCCAATTGGTACAATAATAGCAAAAGTAAATAAAGTAAATAAAATAAAATAACATAAAATAAATGAAAGATAAAAATAAAAAGAAAAGTAAGCAACCTAAGGAAAGGGGGGCAGCAGGTTGGTTGGCGTTGGCGACTGGGGAGCAGCAACTGCAGGGAAGAGCGGCGTCGGTGACTGGCGAGTAGCAGCTGGGTCGCGGGTCATGGATGATGCTCGATAGGAGGGCGGCAGTGGCAGCGGGCTCGAACCGCTACCAAATTGTCACAAGAGACTTCACTAGTTTCGGATGGAGACCGGGGTTTGCTAAATGGCAGGATCGTTTGAGAAACTTTTCCTTCCCACGTGTGGATTATTCAAGAAGAAGACAAATTTCACCGCTTCAGTGCATCGCTCTCTAAGTCCTTTCATCGCTTTTGCCTCTTGTTTTGTGTGAACGTGACCGCTCATTAATAGAATTTTCCATGATTCTGTGCACGTCACCCTTGCTGCTATGTTGACTGAAGGTGGTCTTCAACTAAGTCCAGGATTTCCTTCAAATAAAACAAACAATATTAGAGAAGATATGTGAGAGAATCTGCGCTCGCCAATAGTGCCCTTGGTCATTGATGGAGAGCCTCCGGTGATGGGTTTACTCTATAATTTGATGGGCCTAAGAGGCCTGCTCCCTGCACAAGCGCCTGGAACCCGACCCAACGAAGAGTTGAAATATGAAATGATGCGTTGAGGCCAAGTCCCGTTGGAGGAGACGTTTTGAGAAAAAAAAAAAAAAAAAACAAAAAAGGGAACGTACCTTTTGGTGTATGTACGTTTGAAGTTCTCTCTCCCTCCTAAAAGGACAAAAGACCTCCCTTTAATAAGGTATTCTCCTCGGTAGAAACAGGATCAAGATTCTTCCTCGAACTTCAATGTTGGTATTTAATCACATGAACAAATAGGTACGCTCGATTACCAGTGTATCTTTGATCGGTGATACATATGTTTTCCTACTCGTCTTCGCGTTCGTTTTAGGGGTTTGATTAAGTATCGAAACCGGTTTTAAGGAATCCATTATTCCCTACATCCAGAATGCTATGGCGGGTGGTGCGGGACTCGTTTGAAGCGTCGATGAAGAGCTTCGCATGATTGGGGTGGGTCGGCGTCACTAGATGACCGTTGGATTGAAAGATCATTGGAATTGCTGTTGGGCCTCGCTTGAAGGCTGCAAAGGTCGTCGAAGGCTGATGTGTTGTTGTAGCGGAGACAAATAAAATTGCAGAATTATTGCTGGGTTCGCCCGGAAACCCGCAAGACATAACAAACACCAAAGCTTCGTGGGATCGATCTTGATCATGCGGAAGTTGTGGGTGTTGGTGTAGAATAGGCATGAAAGTTCACGATGACCGAGGAGGCGAACCTGGACAGCAAGCAAAAACACTAAAATAAATAAAGGAATAATTTAAATAGCGAAATGGAATTTCACATAATCAAACTAAAAATGCTTGACTTAGCTTTATGCTTGTCGTCAATATCCACAAAGCAAGACTGCCAACACAATCGACCAATCGGAGAATTCTTGAGATGGTGGACATGAGATCTCCGGGGGTGTGTACCTCCTTCTCCTTTTTAATGACTCGACATGTCCCTTTTTTATAGCATAAGACTTCCATTTAACATTGGAAAGTCGAACCCGTGCTCCTTTGATCGTGGGGATTGCCAAATCTTAGCCGTGATTTGTCACCGTAAATCTCTCAAGTATGCGTCCCTCACCTCCTTTCGCAATCTTTTCCTTTTTTTTTTGATTCATTTATATTGCCGTGAACGTGTCCAGATTCACTCACTTGCACATGAACACCCAATATTCGAGTGAGCCGGACTTTTTCCATATTGTTGGACAAATCCCATTGATTCCCTTCATAATTTCAATTTTTTCGAAAGAATCCCAAGCAAGCCGGAGGTGACTACGAAGGTGATGGTTTTATATGAGATGGGCTTAAGGCCCGTCCACCCAAGTTGGGCCCAAAAAGCCCGGCCCACGGGAATAGGGCCCGTGGATGGGGAAGGTATAAAAGGGAGGAGAGAGAGAGAGATGACATCTGTTGGAAATCAGAATTAACGCACGTCTTCTCCTCACCCGCGCTCTCTCTCTCTCCAAAAGACAAAAAAGAAGAAACAAGAAGGCATACGGCACTTTCTTCTTCCCTTCAAGGCTTCATCGGATCGAACAGGGCCAGATTTTCTTCCTCCTATCGGCGTCGATGTCTAATCTTGGGCTAACAAGGTACGCTCGAATCCGTGGTGTGCTTTACGATCGGTGATACGTGTATTTCGGGCTTCATCTTCCGCATTCGATTTAGGGGTTCAATTTAGTGTCGACCTGGTTTTCGAGATCCGTTATTCCCAACATTGGTATCGAGCCCTAGTTCACGTTTTCCCAATCAATTTGATGTTTTTTGATTGATTTTTCGCGAAAATTTTCGGCCGTACGGATCGGGGCGAGAAATCCCGACACCCGAGCGCTGTTCGTCCTTTTTTCTGAGTTTTCGTAAGTCGAAATCAATTTCTGAAGACACTAGGTGAAAGAGGTCGTCGAGACGAGTCCGGCGACATGTCGTGCGCCACCGGGCGACGCCGCACGCGCCCACACGCGCGGCCGAAGGCGGCGCGCGTGGTGCGACAAGGTGCGGCCGCAGCGCCAGATTGGCCGGCGCATGCGCCACACACGCCCGGCCGCGAACCGGCACATGCACGTCGGCGGCCAGCGAACCGGCACACGCCGGTCGGCGAACCGACGCGTGCGACATCACGTGATGACGTCACCGTGACGTCACCCAACAATCCGGGTAACCGCCGGGATGACGTCACCGATGACGTCATCTCCGACGACCGTTGGTCGGGCGGTCACCGGCCGGCGACCCGACCCGACTCGAAGGCGACCCGACCCAACGAGTTGGCGCATGCTGCACATGTGTCACCTGATGTCCGCGTGATGTCGGCCCGCTCACGCGCGCTGCACGTGCCGGCCGGCCTTCGTCGACCGGCCGGCCGGTCCGATCGGTCCGACCGGTCTAACGGGTCCGACCCGCGCGCCGTTGACCCGACCCGATGAACCGTTGATGACCCAAAAAAAGGAAAAGAATGTGTTTCTTTTTCAATTAAGTTTATGTGGATTATATGTGATCCCTTATTTGTTCCCGCATTTGTTGTAGGAACAATGCCTCCCCGAGGTTGGGCACACCTATTCGCGCGCTTACCGATGAACAAAAAGGAAAGGCCGTCTAAGTTGATAACCGAGCCGACTCGATCATCGATGGGAGAGTGGTGACTTTATTGATCACGTTCTTGAAGTCAACAGGGAAAATTCAAAAGGTTATATGAAATGGTCGTCCTATGCCAGAGTCAGAGATGGTGCGATTTTTCATGAACACTCTTTCACCTGAATGGCAAGATGTGTTGAATCACATATGGGATGTCAACGGAGCTGCTTCATATAAGAAAATTGTGATAGATTTTGTAAATGAATATTACTGTATTGTTACAAGGGAAAAGATCAAGAAATTGAACAAAATAGGATCTTTCCCAATTCGTGTGCTGACTTGGTGTTAGTTGTATTGGCTAAACTTAATTAAGTGTGCTTTGTGGACATCTTAATGTAATGTTTACTACCTAATTGTTGTTGATGTAGCAACCGATATGTTATTAGTAATAGTTGAAAGAATTATTATTTTATTGTATGTCAATTATCTATTGCTTTCTACATTGGCCGGTTGTTTGTGGGTAATTAGCAAAAGGGGTAGTTTTAGAAGTTTTTGTAGCTTCATAGAATTGATTTTGCATATGACAATCATATTAATGATAGTTTTAAGTTAAGATTTTTGGAGGATGATTGGAGACGTAGTGACCTTTTGATTCCGAAGCCTTACTTGAAATTATTCATTAATATGATGGGTCTATGTAAATAGAGATGCATAAATGATAGGCATTAATAATTCGTGCATATATGTCTGATGTGTTCAGATCAATGGCTTCAACCACAAAGAGCATAGTTGCCGAGCTGAACAAATATGAAAAGCTCAATGGTGACAATTATGGAATTTGGCAAATGAAAATCCAAGTATGTCTTTGGAAGAGCAAGAAACACTTTAGGCTCTTAACGACCATGGTAGAACCCGAAGAAGGAAACACGCATGACACATAAGAGATAAGGAAGCTTTTACTGCGTGGAAAAGAAAGAACTCTCTTGCTCGCATTACGTTGCGGCGGCATGGACAATGACGTTATGCGAGAGTTTAGGCGTTTTGACAATGCCAAAGAAATGTGGGAAGCATTGGTGGCAAGATTTGGTCATATTTCGGTGACCGAACTAAGGCAAATTTCACTATTAGGTTTGACTCTTATAAGAAGCCTCATGGTCGACCATGAAGCAACATCTTAGAAAGATGTCAAATATGATAAATGAGCCGAAAGATGCTTGGCCATGTCCTCACGAGATGAGCAGCAAGTGCAAGCAAAGTGATTCGTTCCTTGCCTTAGAGTTGGGAGCATATGAAAGTGCACTCCGACCCATAATGATAATATCAAAACCTTCGAGGATGCAATGCGTCATCTTGAGCTGGAAGAGGACCGCCTCTTGGCGGCTGCTTCCGGATGCTTGAACTTTATCATGCTAGTTCTAGCTCACATGGAGCTTCGAGCTCCAAGCACAAGTGCCCTAATTGGTTTGATAAATGGAAAGGCAAGGAAGAAGCGAGTCCTTCGGGGAAGAAACCCAAGTTTAACCAACATGATAGAGGAAAGCGTCCTCGCATGAAGAAGCTTACAAGGGTGAAATGCTACAACTGTGACAAGAAGGGTCACTATGCTCGCGACTGTCGTGAGCCAAAGAAGGTAAACACCCCTTGTATTTTTCAGAACTTTACTTTTGTGTAGAGTTTTGTATTCTTGACTGAGTCTAATCCTTTGTGGACTGTAGATTCAGGAGCGACAGACCATGTAGCGAAGGATAGAGGATCCTTCGTGGAATTCCGACGAGTACCAACTGGAACTAAGTGGGTCTATGTGGGAAACAACTCCAGAGCTGAAGTAAAAGGAATTGGCACCTGCCAACTAAACATGCGTGATGGACGCACTTTGTTCCTTCATGATGTATTGTATGCTTCGGAGATTCGTCGGAATTTAGTGTCCTGCTTTTAGTGTTGGTTAGACTAGGTTTTAATATGAACTTCCATAATAGAGGTGTAGATTTGTATTTGGATACAAACTACTATGATTGTGGTTATTTTCGGATGGTTTCATTGTATTAAATATTGACTCGTGTTAATGCAAATGTTTGTTATTCCCTTATCACATCTCCTAATACCTATGATAATGATGTAAATGCGTGGCATGCTAAACTTGGTCACATTGGCCAACAACGTATGAATAGACTAGCCAAAGATGGTTTGTTGGGCAACATTGAAAAAGTCGATTTGCCCATATGTAAGCATTGCCTAGAAGAGAAAACGACAAGGAAACCATTTGGGAAAGGTAAAAGAGCTGATTTCCCCTGCATTTAATCCATTCTGATGTTTGTGGTCCAATGAATGTGAGAGGAAGGCATGGGGCTGTTTATTTCATCACATTTATTGATGATTATACTCGATTCGGATATGTCTATTTGATTTCTCATAAATCTGAAGCAATAAGTTGTTTCAAAAGGTTTATGAACCCGGTAGAGAATCAATTAGACAAGAAAATAAAAGTATTGAGATCTGATCAAGATCGAGAATATTTATCTGATGAGTTTAGAAAATTATGTGATGAAAAAGGAATAGAAAGACAGTTGTCTATTCCGTATACTTCTCAATAAAATGGTGTTGCGGAGAGAAGAAATAGAACCCTACTGGAAATGGTTAGGTCCATGATGGCGCATGCTAACTTACCTATCACCTTTTGGAGTGATGCATTGTTAACTGCTGCGTATATACTTAACCGGGTGCTTTCCAAATTAGTTACTTCCACTCCATATGAGTTATGGACAGGTAGAAAATCGGACTTAAGTTTTCTTAAGCCATGGGGTTGTGCTGCCTATACACATGAGTCCTCTCACAAGTTTGGGAAATTGGGTCCCGAGAGGAAAGAAGAGTATTTTCATAAGATACTCGAACACTCAAAAGGATATGTGTTCATAGGTGAGAAGGAAAGTGGGAGTATAACTGAATTTGAATCACGAGATGTCACATTCTTAGAGGATGAATTTCCTAAGAAGAGCGAAATAGGTGAAGATTATTCCCTATTTGAGACCTTGGATCGAGGATAATGATGTTAGTGGAGTTCGTCCAAGTGGGAGTAATATGAGAAGTGATGAATTAAATTCAACTCATTCTCAATTGCAACCACATGATTAGATGATGCCATCATCATCTAATCCAAGTGGGAGCATGATGGGGAATGATGTGCAAAGTGTACAATCTCCCATACGGCGAACAAGTCGTCAAAGTATTCCCCGTCAACGTTTTGACATTGAAGGGGAAACTTTTATAGTTGCTCCACAAGATGAGGATGAGCCAAGAAATATTAATGAGGCTCTGAATTGCCCTAGTAAGGAAAAATTGATTCATGCAATGGAAGAGGAAATTGAGTCAATGAAATCAAACCAAGTCTGGGAACCTTGATCTTCCAAAAAGATGCAAAGCTATTGGGAATAAGTGGGTTCTCAAAATAAAGCGAAAGGCTGATGGTTCGATAGAAAGGCATAAGGCCCGCCTTGTGGCGAAGGGGTATAATCAACGGGAAGGAATTGATTATGAAGATACATTTTCTCCTATAGTGAGATTTACCTCGATTCGCATTATTCGCAATAATGGCAAGTATGGATCTTGAGTTACATCAAATGGATGTAAAGACTCGCTTTCCTCAATGAAGAATTAGAGGAATGAATATATATGGAACAACTGCGCTGGTTTCATAGTGAAAGGCCAAGAAGAAAAAGGTATGTCGACTTTTGAGGTCGATATATGACCTTAAGCAGTCGTCAAGACAATGGTATATACGATTTCATAATGCCATAATGGCATATGATTTTACAATGATAGATGAGGATCATTGTGTATATATCAAAGGATCCAAAGATCAATTTGTGATCATATCATTATATGTTGATGATATACTAATTGCCGGAAGCAATATGGAGCTTGTCAATACTGTCAAGAGTTGGTTGTCTTCCAACTTTGAGATGAATGATATGGGATTGTAAACCCATAGACACTCCTATTGCAAAAGGTGAAGGATTGAGCCATAGACTGTGTCCAAGGACTCCAAAAGAGAAAGAACAAATGAAACATGTTCCTTATGCTAGTGTTGTTGGAAGCTTGATGTACACTATGATGTGTACAAGACTTGACATATGTTTTGCGGTTGGAATGGTGAATAGATACCAATCCAATTTAGGTCCAAAGACAATAGAAAGCTGTTAAGAGAATACCGAGGTATCCGAAGGGGACCGCCGATAATACGAGTTATTAAGGAAAAGGATCTCGCAACTCTAAGGCTATTCTTATGCTGATTGGATGGGAGATTTAAATGAAAGAAAATCTACCTCTAGCTTTGTTTTCTTACTGAATAATGGCACCATATGTTGGAGCAGTAAGAAACAAAAGTGTATAGCCTTGTCCACGATAGAAGTTGAGTTCGTGGCATTATCGGCGTGATATAAGAAGGTGTTTGGCTTAAGAGATTTTTGGATCATTTAGGTGTTATTGGAAGTGCTGCAGATTCATTATTGGTTAATTGTGATAGCCAAGCAGCTATAGCATACACCAAAAATCCAAAGTATCATGGCAAGACCAAACATATAGATACCAAGTATAATTTTGTAAAAGATATGGTTGCACGAAAGGATGTGAACTTACAAATATATCTAGGCATAGAATGGTAGCGAGATCCTATGATAAAACCAATACCTAGAGATGTGTTTTGTGGCCATATGAAATCTCTAGGATTGCGTAGAGGCTGATGTACTGAATATTGTAATTTCCCTAAGTGTTCACATTTGATGAATTTGTGTTTTCATCATTAATGCCTATGAATCTTTGTATGATCTTTATGCATCTTAATGCTCGGGCATTATTTTAAGTTGAGAAGTATGTCGGACGTATAAAAAATTAGCCCACTCACATGGGTAATCGCCTCTATTTACCGTGTGATAAATAGAGATGAGACTGTTTTTAAGCTTATTATCTAGGTGATAATCGAGAGCTCAAGCTTAAAATACATATGTCGCCTTAACAAAGTGTTAAGATGAGGACATAATACTTACGATCCCCGAAAGTAAAATACCCCACATATTTTACTTTATCCTGTCTAAAATGCCGCTGAGTTTTGATGAATTTTGTAAATGAGTAGATACGTGAACTCAAGTTAGACATTGGGTATGTCTGAACTATCATATGTACGGTATTGAAAGGTGTAGACATACGCTCCATGGGAAAGGAGTTAATACCGTAATACATATTTTATACTACGTATGCATGAGACGACCAATAAGAGTGTCAAAAGTTTGATCTCAACTTTTATGACATGTGAGACTCTTGAGGAAAAGAGTTCCTCAATTTTTAGTCTCCTCATGACTCTTACTTATTCTCAAGATTTCTATTTAGTGTTTGCTATCTTAGGGTGTTGCTAATGGTCATGAGATGATTCGATCTAATGGGGCATTTTTAGAAAAGCAAGCTGGACTTAAATTGAGAGTTTGAAGGAAAGAGGAAGATCGATTTTGGAGAATCACATTGTGGTTTTGTATTCACTAGTCGACCAATTATGATTGTCTTTGTGATAATTATAATTGTGAATACAATATATATATATATATATATATATATATATATATATATATATATCATGTTTAAAAGAGATCAAGAGGGATATAAATGTGATTAATCGATCTAGGGTACTGCATACTAAATCTACTCAGAGTGTGACGCCCATTATGAGCTGCTATATATTCCTAACAGATGTATAACAACGAGCTCTCAAAGTATGCTGGTCGCATGGATTATTCACCGGTATGAATGTTGAAGAGAGGTAAAGAGAATCCTGTTCGGCCCATCATGTGCGAGTGGGAGATGATGGTTTTATATGAGATGGGCTTAAGGCCCGTCCGCCCAAGTTGGGCCCAAAAAGCCCAGCCCACGGGAATAGGGCCCGTGGATGGGGAAGGTATAAAAGGGAGGAGAGAGAG
This sequence comes from Eucalyptus brandiana, assembly GCA_014182725.1. Classification (NCBI taxonomy): domain Eukaryota; kingdom Viridiplantae; phylum Streptophyta; class Magnoliopsida; order Myrtales; family Myrtaceae; genus Eucalyptus; species Eucalyptus brandiana. The sequence goes on from CM024672.1 coordinate 7,376,851, forward strand.
AGAGATGACATCTGTTGGAAATCAGAATTAACGCACGTCTTCTCCTCACCCGCGCGCTCTCTCTCTCCAAAAGACAAAAGAAGAAACAGTAAGGCATACGACACTTTCTTCTTCCCTTCAAAGCGTCATCGGATCGAACATGGCCAGATTTTCTTCCTCCTATCGGCGTTGGTGTCTAATCTGTGGCTAACAAGGTACGCTCGAATCCGTGGTGTGCTTTACGATCAGTGATACATGTATTTCCTAGGCTTCGTCTTCCGCATTCGATTTAGGGGTTCGATTTAGTGTCGAATCCGGTTTTGGGGATCCGTTATTCCCAACGAAGGGATGGGAATTGGGTCCGTCCTCGTCACCCGAGCTCCCGATCTTTCCATGACCAAGAGCTGAAAACGTGACACTCGCTTTTCTTTCGATGATTTGCCAAGATCAACTCCTCTTATTATGCGAAATATGATCCGTGAGACTTGGTGGGGTTGAGCTTTTGGACTTGGGATATCTCGGCCAAAGTCGTGGAGAATATTCCATGAAAATTTTTATCTTTCTTTTCCTTTTTCTATTTCATTTCCCTCAACTTACGGTTTGACAAAATTGCTCGTGATTTCGTAGCCCACATATTTGTTTCCTCTTGTGCATTCCGGTATCCTCATCTTTGCGGAAATTGTGACCCGTAATTGATAATCGAGCATGTTCTAAGGATGTGTTAATCTGTGTGCTAGCTCGGATCATGTTCATGGCTTCTTGAGTTCAAGCATAATAATGCTAGCTCATATGAATTTATTGGATGCGGACATGCTTTACAAGAACTAAACATGCAAAGTAAAAAATGATATTTATTTTTTTTAGAGGTCGGTTTGGATCCCTAATTTTCTTATGCAAGAAATGACTAAATGTGAAGCCAAAATTTAGGTGTCAACATCCGTGATCAGAATCGGAGCTAAGAATCAAATCATCTTCCAACACTTTCCAGCGGTGAGTGGTGATGGTGATTGCAACGATCCGAGCATTTTTCAAATGTTGCCTATATGATTTTGAGTGCACGAAATAGAAACGGCATGTTGCTTTGAGTTTGTATAGTTCAATTCTTGCATTTAGATTAATGATGAGATGTAACATATAAACTTAAGGAGAAAAACGAAAAGCATAATATCAATCAAAGGGACGAGCAACATGAAAAATACGACAAAGTAACTCCCATGCATCGGTCCTTCTTTACAATTTTTCGTGCAGTTGTCCATCAAAGGGGACCCCAAAAGACAAAAGAAAAGAGACAAAGCATTGGGGGTCAAAGCGTGAAGCAAGAAGCAACCTCTTTCATCTTTCGCCATCCGTTGTAGAGTTGAATTTTTGGCTCCAACTGCTCATTTCTTTTCTTTTTGTTTCTTTTAACAATCTCTCTTAATTGACTACTCTCTCATGGTGCGTTGGTCTTTCTTTAGATTTTCTTTTCTTACAACCGTTTTTTTTTTTTTTTGTCGAAAAAGGCTAGATTTATATTCAAGTAGGAAATAAATAACAACCCTTAACTAGGACATCGGTACAAATTATATCCAACATAACTTGAGGAGGAGAATGAACTCAATTTGGTGGAAGGAGGCCTCGCCCGTGGGCTTTCGCAGCCCAATTGGCTAGGGCATTTGCCTCATGTCGGCAGTGCTTCACTGAGAGGTTGGAAAAATAGAGCATTAGGGCTGCACATTCGGCAAACAGAGCACGGCAATCCCATGGCGGCAGGCGGCTCTAGTTAATGGTCTCGACAAGTATGAGATTATCACATTCAAGCAGCAGGTGAGAATCGGTTTTTCCTTTCTGCAATAGGTCCTTAAGCGTATACAAGAGTGCCGGGGTCTCCGTCTCAAGTGCTGTAGATGCGTGAATGTTGTGTGTAAATCCATCGATCAATCTACTGGTGTGATCTCAAGCTAAACTTGCGATCGCACCCATGTGATTAGTGTTAAGAAAGTCGCCGTCCATATTTACCTTAATAACCCCTCACTTCGGTGGTTGCTAGATTCGATTAGGATTCAGCCTAGTTGTCCATGTGAGTGATTCCTGCTTTTAAGATCTGAGACAAAACTGGGCCAAAGTTAGGGCTGTGTCCATAAGAATATCCGGATGGGTACGTTGATGGAAAAAGATAAATTGGTTCCGAGCCTTCCAAATCTGCCATAAAAGGGCTGCAATATTTCAAAATCTGGTATGTTCCCCTTCGCTCGATAATATTTGCAAGCCATGCATCTATGCGGTTTGTTGTATAACTTGAAATGTTGATCTGCACATTGGGGTGGCTCCAAAGATAACGTGTGGAGGGACAAAAGAGAAACGTATGTTCAGGGGTTTCAGGGGTGTTAGATGAACAGAGTTTACAAAATGGGTCGGGGGTAATCCTTCGTCGAAACTGATTATCTTTAGTAGGTAACGCATTTTGGCATAAAGACAAGAGGAATGTATGAATTTTTGGGGCTGTTTATGTTTTCCGCATCTACTTCCATAGCTTTGTAGGTGGAATATAAGAAGAGGATGCATGAGAATTTACCTTGCCAGATGCTGATTGTTTGATGTAATGATAGCCGCTCTTAATAGTATAATTTCCATCTTGTGTGGCTGTCCATAGGAGTTTATCTTCAGATGAGGTTGTCCATAGCTTGATAGTTAGAATTTCCTTGACAATTTGTGGCTAAAATGTGTGATTAAGAAGCTCAACATTCCATTCATTCTACTCAGGAAGAATAAAATCTGCTACTGATTTCGGTTCCTCCCTATTTGCTAGCCCACTGAGAATGCCCATATTCAACCATTTATCCTCTCTAGCACTGATTGATTTACCGTTACCGACTGACCATTTAAGTCTATCTAAAATAGAATCTCTCGCTAAGTAGAAGACTCGCCATCCCTAAGAAGGTCTAGTCCCCTTATCCGCTTGCTAGAAGGATGTAGAGTGAAAATATAAAGCTTTAAAAACACTCGCCCGTAGAGATGAAGGGTTTGAAAAAGACGTCAAGCTTGCTTCCCCAAAAGGGCTTTATTGAAGGATATTAGGTCTCTAAGTCCCATCCCTCCTTTCTCCTTACTCTCTTTCAGAAAGTCCCAACTTTTCCAGTGAATACTAGCTCTGTTACTATTGTTTTGCCACCAGAACCGAGCTATTTTTTGCTCAACAGATTTGCATATAGAAATTGGAACTTTAAATATCATCATAGCATACCGAGGTAAAACCCGAACCACCGATTTCAACGAGAATTTCTTTCCCGCCTTTAGAAATTAGGTTTTCTTTCCATCCCTCCAATTTAGCATTGACTCATCCTAGAATCCAAGCAAACATATCCTTTTTTGATGATCCCCAATCGAAGGTATGCCTAGATATTTGCCAGCTTTTATCCAACAAAGTGGTACCCTTAATTCTCTAGCCAAGTTTCTCTTAAGAAGTCGAGGGCAATATTTACTAAGAAACAAACTTGATTTGTTCCTATTGATTTTTGACCAGTAGATAGGCAATACCGAGTTAGAAGGCTTGTTAAGTTTTGACATTCCCCGGATTCTACCATCAATGAAGAAGATAACATCATCGACAAAGAATAAATGGGATAAAGTTAGACACCATCTATTAAGTTTGATACCCCATAGATTACCCATGTCAACAAATTGCTGGATGAGGTTCAAGAGCAAATTAGCCAACGGTATAAACAAGTAAGGAGAGAGAGGGTCACCTTGCCCGAGTCCCCACAATGGTTGAAAATATGTAAGAAATTCGCCATTGAACTTTACACTTAGAGAGGTCGTAGTAACACACCATCATCCAATTTACCCAACAATCATTAAATGCCATTCGACAAAGATAAGCTTGTAAAAAGTCTCACTCCACCCTATCATATGCTTTCGCATATCCAATTTAAGGATCCCCTAAAACCGTTTCTTTCTTTTCAAACCTTTAACCGATGAAGTACCTCCCGAACTATCGTGACATTGTCTTGTATTTGTCCGCCTCGATACAAAGACACTTTATTCTTTAGAGATCAAATCAAGCAACTAAGGCTTTGGGCAATTTGCCAAAACTTTTGAAATAATCTTATAGATGAAATTACATAAACCGATAAGGCAAAATTGATCTAACCTCTCGGGGTTTGGAATCTTAGGGATTAGGAGATGGTTGTTCGTTAATATCAGCCTAGCATTCTTCCCGTGATGAAATTTTTTTTTGGACTATTTGAAAAACATCTTCCCGAACAATATCCCAATAACTATGATAGAACAGTCCATTTAAACCATAAAGTCCCGGGGCTTTTGTGGCTCCTAATTGAAATGTTGCCTTCTTGACTTCCTCTCGAGTAATTTCAGCTATTAGATGTGTGTTCATAGCTTCACGTTACAACCCGAGGACATTGCATTAGAATAGGTTCAAAGGCTCTCGACCACACGAAGTGTAAAGCTTCTTAAAGAAAGAAAGAGTCTTATGTTTTAGCTGATCTGGTTTTCTGATCCACTCTTCATTTTCATCCTTCAAGATATTGATTCTATTTCTTTTTCATCTTTGTACTGTGGTGGCATGAAAGAATTTCGTATTTTTGTCCCCCCATCGTATCCATTTAATCCTAGAACACATCCCCCAATATTATTCTTCCTGTACCATATTTTCTGAATTTGTTCCTTCAAAGATATAACCCGATGTTCGTTATAATTGCAAGTAGGGTGATTAGTGTATTGTTGAAGTTGCTCTTGCAGAAGATTTCTTTGATGATGACCTTCTGTGAAAGTGGATTTACTCCACTTGGCCAGCGCTCTAGTCGTTGCCCGAATCTTCTAGGAAATTGAGGAACTATTGAGTGAAAATACTGACCAAGAATCCACTACCACCTGTCAGCATTCTTCATGTTCAAGCCAAAAGGATTCAAAGGTAAAAACTTTGTTCCTCCTACTTGTTTTGATATTGATAGTTAACGGGGATCGGACTATGATCCGACCCTATAGTAGGTAAAGCCACAACTTTAGCTTCGGATAAGTTAAATGCCATTCAATAGTGCACAAAGCTCGGTCCAATCTCTCTTTACCATTTCCGCCCACTTCTATTGTTGACCCAAGTATAGGCACAACCCTTAGTCTCTAGATCCATCAAAGCACAATCATGTAGTAATTCCCGAAAGGAGTGTAGTCTATAAGGTTCAGCTGGTCGCTTACTTACTTTCTCCTAGTGATATAAAACTTCATTAAAACCCCCTAAACACACCCAAGGTTGAGTGTTTAAGTGGCTAAGTTGCCTCAATTCTACCCAGAATAGTTGTCTCTGTTGATAAACAGTCGGAGCATGCAAAACAGTAAGGCACATAGAAGTGACGCCACTATCTTCAAAACAAGTGTCAATCAAATGGGAGGTATGAGCCTTGACAAGTAAGTAAAATCTGGTTAGTTCAAAAAGAACCATCCCTCCAGCCAAACCTTGAGGATTCACCACAAAACTCTTGCTATAATTCAATCTCCATTGGATTTGGTTAATAACAGGTTCCTGATTCCGAGTCTCCATCAAAAAGATTATATCGGGCCTATCTTGAGCCACTACGGCCCTTAATGCTCGAACTGTCAGGGAATTGCCTAGTCCTTGACAATTCCAGCTTAGGATCTTCATTTGTCAATTGGTGGCCTATTCGGGCAAGCCACCACAGCCCCCTCATTGGCCCTTTCGGCCTGGAGTACTGGAGTCTACATCAGAGTGCTTTCATCAAGTATATCTGGCAGAATAGGACGTAACCCATAAGTAGAAATTCTCTTTGCTTTCTTTAAAGGAGTAATCTTAACCTGCAAGAGAGGATTTTTGGATTTTTTGGATGATGACGCTTCAGATGTAAATGCTTTGACCTCTATCTTGTTTGCTTGTACATGGGAAGCACAGATTCCATCTTATTCGGAATAACGCCTTGTGAAGTGTCAACAAGAGGGGAAGTGGGCATTAAGTTTACGGTTGAGGTATGGATATGCTGAATGGTTTGATTATCCATAGAGGCTGGTTGTGTGTGTACATCGTGAGGTGTAGCAGGGAGTAACAACAACCCAGGTTGAGGTGTTTCAGAAACCGTTTCTTCAAATTCTTCTTTAGTGTTAAATTCATAGAACACTTGCCAGAAAGGGCTGTGTTTCCTAACTTCAGCTCGTAACCATTGTCCATGGTACATCTTGTCCCGCCCTTCAAATTTGGCCTCATCATATGGAATGTCTTTACAGTAGGATGCATAGTGGCCTAAAACACCACAGGAATAGCAATAATGTGGCAATCGTTCATAATGGAAATCAAGCCATATATTATTCCCCTCCACACGAATGAGTTTACCTAGTTTAAGAGGTTCATTGAGATTAATTTCAACTCTAACTCTCCCTACTCTTAAAGTCGATCCTTCTTTTGCCTCAATTATGACTTCCACAACCTTGCCAACATCCCAAACTGCCTTACTTAATAGCTGCTTAGTACATCATTCTAATGGTAGATCGAATACTTGCACTCAAAAGCACAAGTAGTAAAGCTATAGTAATGCGGGGGCGTGTTAGGAACCCGTGGTTTGAGTATAACCAAATTGCTAGAGAATAACCAGGGTCCATTATCTAGAACATGCTGTTTTTCCCCTCCGAATTAAATTTGAACACATAAAGTCCTTCTTCTTGTTGAGTAATATCAACATGGTCTGAACACCAAGCTTTTTTCATCGTGTGCTGAAAAGCTGGAAAGTTAACAGATGTGTTTGCAAGAAGTTTGCCCACAAGGATCAACTTACATTCTTTGAATTTCTCCGCAGGAGGTGCTTCGTCCCACACTTCAATTGCCTGGGTTGACCAAAGTCGGCCTAATCGACTACATAACACAGCTAATTGAGCCTCCTCAGCCAAATCCGTATCCTCCATTATGGGAATAGCTTCAAGTGGAAAACCAAGCAAGGTGGGTTACTAAATTGGTTGCATGCAGAATTTGGAAGTGGCGTAATGGAAAGCTTGTTGGATGCATGCGAAATCTATGCGGAACCAGCGAAGACGGTGGTTGGAAATCTACATAGTGGAAGTTGAGGGTTTTGAGATAAGATGATGACACAAAATGAGCAAGTATGTGATGTCAATACGTCCAAAGGTGAGGGGATGGAGCCCATCCAAGCAAATCATGGGTGAAACTGACGGATAAACTAGATTTTAGACAGAAGGTCTAAAAGAAAAGAGAATTTCTGAAAATTAGGTTTAGATGGAAGATGACGACTACATCGCAAGAGTTCGTCTTTTTCTTACAAATGTTTGGGCAAAAAAATTTCTACAAAAATTGTCATCTATCTAAAAACTTTTTCTCCATCTCTTGTGATACTAATTGTTTATTTTGGTAGATGAGATGTCACATTATAATCTTATGGTAATCCTTCTCTAAACATGTGAATAAAAGTAGTAAGAACGAGTCGCCCCCAACACTACTTTAAAGGCTTTTATAAATTTATCGAATCTTATTAAAGAGTCTTTCATGGCACTCATTAATCATGTCAAATAAAAAAAGATTGTTATCTTCATGGCCAAACCAAGAAGATGTCTAGATGATTTGAGTAGAATGTCTGGCAACCCTATCCTTATGAACTATACTTACATGGCCAAACCAAGAAGATGTCGAACACAAGTATATGCCCCTAAATCTCGAGGAGGTTGGTCTTGGTTGGGCCGTGGAATGAAATGGAGAGTCACAAAAGGAGACATGCCACGTCTTTTTCTAGTGGGGATTGTTGTCTATCCAAATTGAGGACGTATCTAAAGGAATCCAGGTATGCAACATTGAGGAAGACATTATGGAGGCCGTTCGGAAGCCACATCAAAGGGAGAAATGGAAATGCTATGTGAGTAATACTTGGCGACTTGCTCGTGTCGTTGTCAAATTTAAAGCGACATTTCTTGAAAGCTAATAATTTTGCTAGTGAATTGCTCATTTTGCAAATTAAGTAGCAGTGACAATAAACAATAATAACGTAAGAAGATTAATTGGTTTGGCATCGCCATGTCAAATCAAATTCGGAACCATAAAGCAAAATTTGTTGATTTCACTAGATTTTGCAAACCAAACCAATCGGAACATATTTATCCCATCTTAATTCGCTCTATTATGCTGTATATTGGCAATGCATTTTTCTTGAAAATTATCAAAATTAGCCTCGAACTCCAATTTCTTCAAGGTTTAAGATGAACAATCGTGTAGTTGGGGCTAAATTTGGCTGCTGACCAATTTTGAAATTGGCTATTTTAAGTAACCACTTTGTTCTCATGCACGCCATGTAGGTTGATAATGTGGTGGCTATTAACTATTTGATATTTTCTTTCGGTTCAAGGTCTAAAAATAGTTTTTTTTTTGGTCGGTAAGGTCTAAAAGTAGTTGAGAAAATAAGTATTGTATCCTCTCTATAAGTATAAAGTTGTGTATAGTATATTGCCGCCACATATAAAAGTATTCAATGGTGGAGTTTTTTATAGGCATTATATACATGCGGTCTTTTTGTGTCTAACTAATTGCTTTTAAACTTTTGGATTATAATCTCTAATGTCATATCCACTACACTTGTATTTTAAGCTGTGTTTGTTTCATAAAAAATAACTTCCAATAAAACATTTTTTGGATATTTTGGTAATTGTCTCATGGAAAATAAATTAGTTGTGGAAAATATTTTCCACCAAGGAAAAAAATATTGTAAAAGAGGGAAAAATGTTTTCCATTTTTAAAATTGGGAAAAATATTTTCTTACTCTCTCTCTCTCTCTCTCTCTCTCTCTCCTTCTCTCTCTCTCCTCTCTCTTCTTGTTTTCTTTTCTAATAATTCAAGTTTTAAATTATTTTTCTTTTTCTTTTTTTCCACCTTCTTCTTTGGCTAGTCCCCGACACAACTACAGCCGGTGACCGGCCAAAGCGAGCCTCAAGCTCATTGACCTTGGGCCCCGGGCCTCGCCTGGCTTGCCGATTTCTGGCGAGCGGTGAGCTCAAGGCTTGCCGACCTTTGGCGAGCTCAAGCTCACTAGTCGCCAGCTCAACGAACCAACGGCGAGCATGAGCCTCTAGCTCACTGATATGGTGAGGCCAAAGGTCGGCAAGCTTGAGGCTCACCCTTGTGCTCGCCAATCTCTAGTGAGTGGCAAGCTCAAGGCACGTCGCTCACCGCAAGCCACATTAGAGAGCCAGCTTGCCTCTGGCTCGCTAATCTAGAGAGGCCAGAAGCTGGCGAGCTCAAGCTTGCCCCTCACCGCTTGCCAGCGAAAGTTGGCCTCTGGCCGGTCACTGGCTGTTGCTGTGGCTGGCGACGGGCAAAAGAAAAAGAAGATAAAAAGAAAGAAAAAGAAAATTAATTAAAAATGGATTTCAAACAAAATAATTTTAAAATTGATTTCAAAAATAAAAAATAAAATTATCTAACAAAAGTGCATATAAAAAAATATTTTCCTTATCGAATAATGAAAAATATTTTTCACTTCATTTTTAGATTTTAAACGAATAGTGGAAAATAATGATAGTTTTTTGAAAAATGACTTCCTGAAAAATATTCTCCGAAAATGCGGTGTTTTTCGTAAAAACGAACAAAGACTTAGAGCCAAAACGTTTGATTATTAACTCGCCGTGAAATCAATATAGCACTTCACTAAATCTTTAGAATGCGAGAAGTGCATATATAAAATTTCTAAATTAATCATACAGTTCGATCATTGCAATTTACCTTTGCTTTTGAGGAGTTGAATTTGATTAAAATGGATAAGCCTGATTGATGTGTGTATACGTGTTTATTAGGTGGTACGAGCCTTGATATATCTTACCATAGATATAATCTACGGTTGTGCGTTTTTCCCACCACGTGAAAAAAAAAAAAAAAAGTTGCTATCGGCATTAGCTTGTGTGAAAACAATTTGTTGACGACGCGTGAAGCAAAATTATGATGGATCAATTCACGGCACATAAAGTTATTGGCCCTGAGAAAGCAATCTTTTACGTCAAGCGAAAATAGGATGATTGATGTTAAATTATTGCCGTCGGCCCAGGCGAAACCAATCTTCTTTTGACGGCACATAGAGCAAAAGATATGAGCAAAAGATACGATGCTGAATATTGCTCATAGCTTGTGGTGAAACCAATCTTTTGAAAGTCCGGTTATGGGCACGTTTGATTTTCCAACTACTCCTTTTAGACCTATTGCTATAGCTGATGTGACATTACCGATATGCCTGTCGCCTATATATAGTTTAGCTGTGGAGAGTGATGATGAGCACTTTGTCCCAATCCTAGTGTATTAATGAGCAATAATCATTTTGACTTATTGTTTCGAGCTCGGTCGTAAAATTGGCAGCAGATCGTTCGGAGAGATCTACGTCGGTGGACTACTCGCTAATTGATACTCAATTTTTGCTTTATTCGTTTTGCTTTTAGTTTGATTTTGATTGAAGTTTTTCGTGGATTGTTTTTAGGTACTAACACTCAGACGAACAAGAAGGGCGCAAGTAAGTTTGTGAGTCGCTAACTGATATTTGGTTTTTGCTCTGTGCATTCTTCTTTTTCTAGTTTTTGCTCGTTTTAGTTACTTTAGTATTGTTATAGTCATTGCATTGATATTTTGTTGATTTAATATTTTGATGTTTTATTTTTTGCGTTCTATAAAGCCATGTGGACTGTGGCTTGTTTTGTTTTTTTTTCTTGGGTCGTTTGATTGGCTTAGATAATGGTTCACTTGCTTCCAATAAGTCATTGATGCTAACTTTCAATCATTAGAATGATTGTTATTAACAAGTGGAAGCTTTCTTTGGTCTGTGACTTTCACATGCATGAGAAAATTGTCAAAAAGATCAGTAGGAAACGTAGACTGTAGAGCTTGACCTGCCTTGTAATAGGTCCACTGGTTGTAGAACGTAAGAAGCCATCATGATTCTTCGACTTTTGAGTTAACCGGGTTGTATACAAGACATGCCAATCTATATCAAAAGGAAGATTTCGTCAACTGTAGTGCTGAGACCATAATAACAAACTTTAGAATATAACTAGCAGAATATTCAGACCAGTTTCTGCGGGAAAGTTTGGAAATATGCTAAGAAGCTCCCAATGATTTTCAAGAGAAGCCATGAGAAAAATGTGAACATAAAACCGCCGTGATTGAGAAGAATTGATACACAAAGCATCAGAGTTGAGAGAACATCTATTGTCCTTGAACAGATTCTATGTGTAGTATGAAGATAAGTAGAAACTGTAAACCCAGAGGAAATTAAGAAATGATTCACAATCCAGGATACGACATCAAAGGAAATGATATATGGCCAGGCATGGCATATATGAATCTGCAAAAGTCCAAACTCACCTGCCATACTCGATGTCTTGAGTTGGGACCTCCTGGTAATATGCCATACTTGTTCATTTCATTCTTCTTGAATTCTGGAAAAGGAGAAACACAGATGCTAAGTTTTGTAGCCAGCATTTACTAGCTATCAAGAGAGTTAGATTATGAAGGATTTCATCACCAACCTCTAATAATTTTCTGTGATGGGCTTAGGCTGATCGTCTGCTGTTTATTCTTCTCCACTTTGGTCTTCTCATCTTCTTAAAACGTAAGTGAAATGGATTATACAACAACACAGATAATCACAACATTGCGAATGTACGAGTATGAGTTGTCAAATTTCAAATAATTAGAGACAACAACATGAGGAAAACAAATATGTAAGAATACACAATACCGGCGCAACCAGATACTTTGACGAAATTGTTTCTGTGAAGTGAAGTTGTTCGCTTAGGAACTTTCTTTGCTCGGCTGTGAATATAAGTATCATTGAGAGGCTTTTGCCCTGCTTCAGGCTCTCCAATGTCAACCAAATAAGCATTGAACGTCTCACTGGAACAAACAACTTCGTTCTTGAAAGTCCTGCATTCCAACAGCTGCTTGCTGTCATCATACAGCATTACCTGTCAAAAATCCAACCATCAATCACGGCATGGCCTAATCCACTCAGAACAAGCTCAATCATGGAGAGCACAAGGACCAAAACCACAGAACAGAACAATCCGTGAGGACAGTCAAAATTGAAAACCTATGCAGCATCGAGCTGTTGCTATCAAGCATTTCTTCTACCTGCGGAGAGAATATATACCTGTAGACTTCTCCATTACTCCATTCTTTTCTTCTTGGGGTGCTTTTCTTGCGTCGGGGGATGTAGAATATGCATTAGCAATGCAATATGCAACTTTCTAAGTACTTAATTCCTTTCCTTTCTTCTTTGCAACTTGCAGGCCTATATGCTCACAGCTTGTTAACGCATCAGAAGTGAATTCTCAAGTCATTCTCTATCATAATCTCCACTGATCAAAGTCTGAGCAGTGCAATACCAATGGCTGAGTCTGTTGTTTCGTTCGCGGTGGAGAAAATAGGAAACCTGCTCATCGACGAGGCCAAATTCTTGAGGGGGAGTGGAGGGCAAGGTCAAGGACCTGCACAGCGAGCTGAGGCAGGTCCAGGCCTTGCTGATGGATGTGGATGCAAGACGAGAGCGCAAGGAAGCTGTAGAAGAATGTGTCGCACAACTCCGAGACTTTGCCTATGATGCTGAGGACGTCATCGAGAGATACTACCTCAAAGCGGCACTGACGGAGGGACAAAACATCATCAAAGCGTATGCTTGCTTCATGGCGAAGTGCTCGTGCGTGCAGGTTCATGAGGTGGGGACAGAGATCGAGGGCTTAAAATCCAGAATTTCCGATATTGGTAATAAGATGCAGAAATATGGCATACAACCTCTGCATGAGGGCGAACGCAAACGCGCGAGAGCTTCACTGCCGAAACGGACTTATGCCCATTTCCAGGAGGAGGATTTTGTCGGGAGGGAAGATGGTATCGAGGCGTTGGTAAAAGAGCTGAAGGATGGAAAACACAGAGTTGTTGCTCTATGGGGAATGGGTGGTTTGGGAAAGACTACACACGCTCAGAAAGTCTTCAATCACGACAAATTGAAGAACCATTTCGATGGTTCTGCTTGGGCTTGCATATCTCAAGAATATCACGTGAGGGATATCTTGGAGGGAATTCTTGTTAAGTTGATCCCTAACAAAAGAGAAGAGGTTACGGATATGAGAAATGACGAATTGGTAGAAACTCTGTACATGACCCAAAAACAGAATAGATGTATTGTGGTTCTTGATGATATTTGGACCAAACAGGCATGGGACAGTCTTCAAGCCGCATTCCCGATCAAGGACACGAGAAGCAAGCTATTGATAACAACCCGCAATAAAGAAGTAGCGGAGCATATCAATCCTCATTGTTTTCTCCATGAACCTCGGTGCTTATCGCATAAGGAGAGCTGGATTCTGCTAAAGAAGAGGGCATTTCCTGAAGTGAAAGGTAAGACTTCACTAAAGTTATTAACCTGACATATTGTGGCTTCAAAGGATTATGTTGCTTGCTTGATTCTAATTTATGACGCTTCTATAATTATTGTCGGATTAGCTGTTGAACTTTCTTCTGTTGGGCTTGGAGTTGGTCGAGGTATTGCCGTGGATCAAGCTGTACAAGGTATTGCAAGACAATCAGAGATGGAGGGACAAATACCAGGTACTTCATTGCTCAATTTGGCCTTTCGGAGGCTTTCGCAATTAATGAATCAATAGTTACAGTGGAGTTCAAATTATCAATATATCAAGTATTAGACACCGTAATTTCAATATTTGAGGAATCGATGCACCTTTTGTTTCTCAATAGCTAACAATTGTACCTCTAAGCCAATATCCAAAACTTTGCTCCTCCTGTCCTCCAATAAGGATAAATATTGAAAAAGCTTACATTTGACCATCATAATAAGTAATTTTGATAGGATTTATGAAATAATATGAAGCCTAGCTATGCTACTTTCCATAGGCTTCATTTTAGGTCCACTTTTTCTTGCATTTGTGAATAATTGGCTTAACAATAAGACTTGGGATTGTTATGAAAATTGTGAATCTTTATGTGACAAAATAGAGTGACAACATGAAGATTTCACTAGAATTTTGAGGGAAAATGGTAGCACATTCAAGTCACGGGTGATATATCCCCTCGTTGCTTTCATTTTTTTTCATTGAGTAGGATTATTGTTGTTATACATATGCTCAAGTCAATTAATTCAAGCAACAGATAACAAAGACAATACATTCCATTAGTCAAATGAGTGTTCTTGATCTTTCAGGCGTAGATGGAGGCATATATAGGAGCTTTGTTGGGGTCTCTATAGTTTTTCCCCTTACAAAAGCATAAATGAACCATAGAACATAAGGAACTACAACATCCAACTCATATATCAAAAAGCAAATATTTATCCTCGAAGTTATCTTCTTATGACAGTTGCATCTTCCTACTACTATCGAGTTTCAATTTATTACTTGATATTATGTAGAAATCACTGAAGGCATGAAGAAGTTAGGAGATGAACTCCTTGAGAAGTGTGGGGGATTACCTTTGGCTGTTATTGTGCTTGGTGGACTTTTGGCGGACAACGAGTGGGAGACGGTTTATAGAAACATCAATTTGCATTTGAGTGATAAGAGTATTTTATTTGAAGTTTTGGCCTTAAGCTATGATGATCTACCGTGGCATTTAAAGCCATGTTTCCTCTATTTGGGTAGCTTTCCGGAGGATGCAGAAATCCCTGTGAAGACAGTCCTTCGCATGTGGATTGCTGAAGGCTTTGTGCTGCCTGATGACGCAAAGAGAGAAATTACAATGGAAGATGTAGCAGAGCAATATTTCATGGAGTTGGTTAAGAGGGGGTTGGTCCAAGTACGACTCAACTGGAATGGGAATATTGGAACTTGCCGCCTCCATGACTCGACGCGAGAGGTATGTGTCTCCAAGACTAGCCATGAGAGGTTTCTAAGCTTTCGTAAAATTCAACATGACAATGAAAGGGAGGGTAGTTCTTCAATGGCTTGCAGAACACGAAGGCTTTCTCTCACTATGAATGGGATTGGTGAAGGAAACATAACTCTGAGGGTGGAACAAATAGGAAGGACTATGCCCCACCTTCGAACTCTTTTGTTCTTCCAATCTAGGGGATGTAATTGGGAGCAATTTCAACCCAATTTCATCAATTATAAGTTTCTCGAGTTCGAAGCCGGACGATCTTGATGGGAAAGTAGGAAGTCTACCCGAATCGGGGAGACCTAGTCCATCTAAGATTCTTAAGTTTAGCACGTAGTGGGTTTACGAGCTTGCCACAATCTATGGGAAACCTTGTATGTATGGAATTCTTGGACTTGGTTATGCTTCAATATATTAGGGTTTCCATCCCAAATGTGTTGTGGAAGATGAGATGGTTGAGGTATCTCCGTCTTCCCTACAAGTTTGATGTCAAGGAGAAATTCCATGGGGCCCATAAGAAGTTGCGGTTGGGCACTTTAAAAAATCTACGGACATTGAGAAACTTTAGTCTGAAGGAATGTGATGTGAATGATGTGGGCAAGCTTACCAATCTGCAAAAACTGACTGTCGTTGATTCGTATGATCCGCAACTTGCTAAATTCAATTTGAAACATCTTCAATCCTTGACTATTTATTTCGCGCATTCTTATAATTCATGGACTGAAGGTGAACTGAGTAAAATATCAAATTATCCCCATTCATGTAAGCTATTCATTAATGGAAAAATAGAGAAGCTGCCAGAACATAAGAGTCTACCCCAACAATTGAGGAAGTTGGTCTTAATATGTTCCCAACTTAGAGAAGATCCAATGCCAATATTGGAAAAATTGAAAAGCTTGGTTTTTCTCATTGTGGGATATTATGCTTTATGGGGAAACGAAATGGTTTGCTCCGCATGAGGCTTTCCTCAACTCAAGCATTTAATTTTTTATGCATTACCTAATTTGGAGGAGTGGAGGGCCGCTGAAGGAGCCGCGCCTCATCTTTCTCGATTAGGGATCGAGCATTGTCCTAAATTGAGGGTGGTACCTTCACATGTCTCTACATATTACGGTGGGGATGAAATATACAATGAGCTGAAAAGGTGGCCTCAGGCTGTCCAAAGGGGAGAGGAGGGAGAGGGGCATGAGCTTATGGGCTGTTAAGGGGGTGGGTCCTCGAGAATAAATATCTAATCTCATATATCATGAGTGGAAATAGAGTATTATGGCATTCCTTGACAAATTATTTTCCATCTCTTGTTTCCATCATAAATCATCATTCGTTTCGGTTTCTCTCTCATCCCTGAGGACTTGCAAGCCAGTGGGGGGTGGAACTGGAATCTATTGTTTCGCTCGCTGTCGGGAGAACTCAGCGACTTTGCTCATGGAAGATTGCAAGGTTCTCGCGAGCACCGTGAGGAGGAGGAGGAGGGGGAGGAGTGAATTCGATGCGTCTCCAAAAGACGGCTAACAGGAGGCATCTTAAGAAATAAGAGCCGTCGCTTGTGGTGTTGGTGTTGAAAGTAGTTAACTTCAAGTTTTTTTTTTTTTTTTTTTTTTATGTGCTTTCAGTTTTTATGTTTCTTCAACAATGTAATAATGGAGTCTTAGTCAATAGGAAGTGGCTTGTTTTTAGGAGTTTGTTTCTACACATGTTCTGTTAGTGGGGGTATGTTAGTGAGTTTTGTTGTTGCTATTTTGTAGCTATTTTCTTGCTAAGTGGTTTGGATGTTCTGCCTATTTAATAGGCTTATGTTCTGATGAATAGTAACAAGCATTAGCAATTCTCCTGTGTGTCTTCTTCTCTTTGATTAAATTCAACAGTTGGAAGACATCATCGTGGAAGCTGATGCATTGTAGAGGAGAGGAGATCCAATCATTTCCCTAGTGCTGGTAAGATGTTTGACGAAATGCGGATGTGGAATAGGAACTGGGGTACATTAATGGGCGTGTTGCTTTTGGCTTGTGCAATTGATTTCTTTGTCTATAGATAAACGATGACGAG
Source organism: Eucalyptus brandiana (assembly GCA_014182725.1). NCBI lineage: Eukaryota > Viridiplantae > Streptophyta > Magnoliopsida > Myrtales > Myrtaceae > Eucalyptus > Eucalyptus brandiana. The sequence continues at coordinate 7,393,739 of CM024672.1, forward strand.
AAATACAACCGTGCATTTTGCATCTCCCAGTCTCCTACATTTTTCTTTTGTTTTTATTAGTATCCCTGTCTCCTACATGTAAAAGCTGCAAGATATAATTTAAAGATTCTTTCATGTAATTTAAAGATTCTTTCATGTGTGCTCACATTAATCTTTCCCTTTGAACGACGGTGATGAAATTGTTGGATCTAACGAGAAAGCATATGATTATTTGTCAATTGGTGACCCACGGCAAATGTTGCTCTTCTCCTGCGACCAAGAACTTGCAGTATATAAGGAGGTAAATATTATGAGAAGATTTTGGCTTTCTCTACGTGGAATTCTGTTCTCAATTGACTAATTTAGTCAAAAAGATAATATCCACTCTTGTATTAGTTCAGATCTTCAAAGGGTGTCATAGAGTATGTTCTATTGAGTTGCTAATCTATGTCCTCTTCAATTATTACAATTGTTTTTTTTTCTTCTGGAATCAAGGACTGATGTTAAACTTACGCTTACAACATCCATGTGTCATTTGGCCATTGCTATCACTCTGCTCGACCTGATTCTCCTTCAGTTGACTGTACACGTCGTCGACACTCTGCTCATCCTCTTCCTCTTCATCTTCAACTCCTTCCAGTCCCGGCGCTTCTTGCTCTTCTAGTTCTTCATCTCCAGCTGGGTCAACTTGTTCTTCCTCCTCAGCTTGGGTACTCTGTTGTTCTGGCTCCAGGGGTTGCTGAGAGCTAGGATGGGTCAGTGAAAAGCTGGCTTGGGCATTTTATCAAACACATCGCAGGCGTTCTTCTGGGGACTGAAATCGCGCGTGCTAACCGCAGGGTTGGAGACTACGAGTATTTTAACCTGGTTATATGAACAAGAGGGACGAAGCTATGAGTCAAGGAAGACAACTTCAGCTATTGTCTACGAACCAAATCAGTACCGGCGATGAAGCGGCTACGATCCATATAGCGGACAATCTCTCAGAGCATCGGAAATCATTCCGCGAATCAGTTTCTGCCAGTTGTTCTTCCACTCCAGAAATATTTTGTTTTCTTTTTTTATTTTCTCAGTGAATCTGTAAAAGGAAACCCGGATTCATGTCGAATGAAAGAAATGTGACGTCCCTTCTCGAGCGGTTAGGGAGAAAGAAGGGTGAGCGAGATTTTCTCTTTCGACGACCTCGAGTTCCGCGGGTCTCTCCCTCTCGTGTGCACGGAAGGGTAAGAACGGCAACTTTCTCGGCTATGGTGGAGAGGTGAATGTGAACGATGATGAAGAACGTCGTGGTCTCATGGTGAGCAGAGAAGAAGAGGAGCGAGAGAGAGAGAGTATTGTCTATAAGTGTGATTTTATATTTTATCAGTTCGATTTGGTTAACCAAATCAAATCAAACCAATACAATTTGAACAGGTAAAAAGAAATATGATTTTTACCATTATTTGAATAAAAAATCGAACCCAATAAAAAATGCATGAAATTTCAATTCGGTTCGATTCATTTCTCGATTTAGTTAAATGAACACTCACTGGGATATCGAGATTTCATCAATCCTATAAATGCAGCTTTCCCAATTGTGCCATGATTGATTTGAGATTTTGCCTATGCAATTTCCTATTGTATTTGTGATTTAGTGGAAATTACCAACTAATTTTGCATATCGTATAAATTAAATATGCATCTTTGACTCCATTACGCGAAAATGATCCTTATATTGAGATGTTTCATCTACAACATAAGATAGTGGTCAAAATAGAATCGAGCAAAAACCTTCACACTGTTGGAGATGTAAAGTCTCCCATGGATTTTCAATTTAATGCTAAATGCTAGACGATAAAATGTGATCGTGACTGTAGGGGACGATAATCCTAATTTAGCCATCTCTAGACCAAAGTAGAAAAGAATTCATTACAACCTACTTTGATTTGTCTAGCCACCTCCTTGAAAGATTGAAAACGAGCAAACCAAACCCCACTTGTCACCGAATTGGGCTGACTATTGCAGACCGATCAAGCCATCCATCTGTACTTTGATTAGTCTAGCCACCCCCTTCCCTCGCATCTCTCCCACGCCTCTGCAACACAGAGCGACGTCCAGGAGCAGGGCGCGAGCAGGGCGGATGGCAGCGCGATTTCTGGGTCAGGTATCAACCGGCTACGGCAAGCTGGTGGCGGCAGAAGCAATGCGCACCTGGCGGAGGTCGTTAAGAGAGAGAGAGGACGTTCGGCCTGAGGGGGCTTCACTGGAGATAGAGAGGAAGCGGAGAGAGAGAGACCGACAGGGAGAGATTTTCTCCCCCTTCGCCAGTGGTTCGTCTGAGTCGCCTCGACCTCCTTGAGAAGCCAATTCACCCGTCGCCGTTCGCCGCAGCTAGCTCCCGAGCCAGCTAACCCCGGAGACGCTCCGCTTTTCCCTCGCTTATTAAGTTCGAGAACGTGAGACCGAAACGACGAGATTTTGAGCAAATTGTACAAAACCCATACTGATTGGTTTTCGATAGCATTGATTTAGAGCTTAATATGCTGGTTTTATGCCACGAACTATGTTAATCTGAACTTGAAAATGGGATTCCGAATCGCACATCAACCGTTTGACAAAATGCTTGAATGAAGCACCGAATTCGAGTTCATAAATCGATGCTTGAAATCTTCGTTTTGCGCTCGGTTTGTTGTAGTATCGTTGCATTATCACTGAATCTGGGTTTCCTTTTGATTTTGTGGCGTACCGTTTGATGCCCGAGTCGGCCATGGATGAACGTCTTCTCGTCGGAAAATCCACACCCTTCGCCGGAGGAGCCCGCGGTTAGAGGCCGCTATAGTCAGTCCTTTCTTTTTGTCTCGGCGTGCATATATATGTTTTCTTTGTTGCTATGGGGTCTGTTTCTTGATGCATGTTTCCGATGAGCTCTTACTGTCGCCCGGAATGAGTCCGGCGTTAGCCGGAGTAGTGACTGGCAAAGATGACATGGTGATGGTCGGCGACGTAAGGTGTTGACGTCGGATCGATTAGATCTCCGGTGTGGGTTCGTTCGATGAAATTCTTGTGTGGCGTTTGCCGGTGGAGAGGCTTTGGGTGAAGGTCTCGTGAGGAAGTCTTCGGGAAGGAGACCTGCGATGGGGAAGAAGATGCAGGCAAAAGGGAAATAAAATAACAAAAAGGAAAAAAGAGAAATCGAAGAGAGAGTGACGAATGACTACGTTGGGCTTATTTAGTTTTAATTAGGCTTAATAGGCTTTGGGCTTAAATAGGTTTAATGAGTTTAACTTTAGACGTGCTTGGGCTGAGCTTAGCGAGATGGGCTTAGTGTGCTTAATTTCTATTAAATAGGCTGGATGGGTTTTCTTTTAGAAATGGGTTAGTTTTATATAAGCCCAATCATCTCGTGGCCCAAGCCCGAGAGTCAAGTTCAGCTTACGTTCGGGCCGGGTCCAGTCCTTATTTTCTGAATAAATCCTTTAAAATTAAGAATTAAAAATTCGAAAAAATAATATCCGGAAATTCATAAAAATTCAGAAAAATTAGACATCTTTGGAAAAATATTAAAATTGAGCATTTTGAGTAGTTTTCTCTTAAAAGGTGAAAAATTCTTAGAAAATTGAAATTCAATTGAATAAGCCTTTAAAACTTCACCATAAGATTTTTGGATGCTTTTATTCTTTTTTAGAAATGATGCTAGGTTGGTGCTTGCGCTTTTTAATTCGATTATACTTGATTACGCAATTTCAATATATTGATTGTTATTTTCTTAGAATAGTTAGGATTCACCTTAACACATTCAATAGGCTGCCATGACACTTTGGTTAGCAAATAGTCAAGTTTAGGTACCAAAAAGCTAGTTAAATAATTAGAGTAATCAAGTCCCTAATTGTGAAATCTTTGGTTGCGCATGCATCAAAACGATGCTCCCACATCTTGATTAGTGTTTTTAGTTGACCTTCAAAAATGGCTAGTGGCAACTCTTTTTGAACACATATATTAGGAAAGCCAACGTCACGTGAGATATGGATTTAGAAGAGTCCACACTTTGTACGAAAGCACTCTAAACCTATATTCCTTCCCTATCGAAGGGTGGGTCATGGCAAAATATGATTTTATTTTCTTTTTCCCGTTGAGTGATATAACATGAACAAAGATAGAGTTTATATTTCCACGAATTTAAGTTCACAATAAGATTCAAATTTACGTGTTGAGCAAAAAATCACATTAATTCACTCAAGATACCCAGAATTGAAATGTCGTACTTTTTTTTCTTTTTTTTTTTCGTGAGCTTTTGCTAGGAGGGTGTCAGAGAGTGATCTTTTAAAGGATGATGAATTAAAAGTCAATTGAATATGTAAGAGACCTTTGTCTAAGCCTAAATAATTGATTTATATAAGAAAAAGGACTGCAGAAATCTAGAACAACCGAGTGAAAGATAAAGAGGAATTTGTCACAATTAAACCTTTACCTCGTGGTGAGAATCTGACTTGGCCTGCCTCGAGTTCCTTCATTATTTTATCTTTTTGTGTTTCATTTATCTCCTCGGCCTTTTTTGGCTAAGATAAAGTGTTTAATTTGTCTTTATTTTTATCTTGATATTTTTCTTTGACGACCGACGAACTTTCCTCTTTTGAACACAAGGTACGGTTTATGGCAAAAAGTTAAAATTTCTTCTTCATGCATCGAATAAGAATGACTCCTTTTTTTAGTCATGAAGAATATGTTAGATAATAGAATGTCCATCAATGATTGATGTAAGTCAAAACTAGAATATATGGATACAATGTAATCTAAATCCTCGCTCAAGACAAGATGAGGGTGATGATTTCGTGTAAATTTGAGGCCTACAAAGTCAAATTTGGATATAATAGCAAGTTGAATTTGTGGGGGTTAATGAGACTACAGTCTATTCATTTCGAAGTTTGAGTTAATAGACAGAAGGATAATCTAGATTTCAAATGCACTTTCGTCTTGCCTAATAAAGATGTGTTGCACTTTTCATGCATTATTTCAAAATTCGATTAACATCAAGTTTGATTTCTTATAAGATTAGAGATAATGTTCATCTTAAAAAGAATGCTGTGCATAGTTAAGAATTTCATGTTAATTGAATTGAATCTGAGAGGCCATTTTCATCACGATGATAAACATACTACTAATACAATTTGCTGATTATATGGAGGTTATATGATATGAACATGAACTTCTGTGATTAAATCTTGGGACCATGAGGAGTGCAATCGACGATGATCATAACAGTGGTCTATACTTATCTAGACATTCAGAAGATATCCAAAATTTTCCCGTATAAATCAAGTTGAAAAACTTATGATTTTTGTTCGGGCAAAGCCGAATATCTTCATCCTTTCAATAACTCGGTTCCCTTATCCATGCATTCCTCTTTGAGCCAAGTTCATGTCTGTCACACTGTGCCCTTTTTACTTTTCTTTCTCTTTTCTTTCCTTTTTCAATATATACTAGACCCGCTTGTTATATTAGAAAAACTGAGAAAAAAAAACAGATACAAGTTAGTAATTATCAAATATTGGTAATTCAAAATCGATTGAATTAATATTGGGAAATGTTTCAAAAAAGAATTGATAACTAAAAACTAATCGGCAATATCTTCAGAAAAAAAAAAGTTGACAACCCACTCAAATTAAGCTTGGTAGTTTCCTAGGAGAGTTTGTAACCTTAATATGTTGCTAAGCTATGTTGATAAAATTTGTAATTTGTAAACAATCGAAAAGTGTTAGTAACTTAATATGAGAGTTGATGATCCTTTTTGCTTACAAAAAACATTTGAAAATTGCCGATTTCTCAAGAAATATAACTACACGATTTGTTTCTTGTTTTTCTCCGAACGGAACGCTAGGATTCTGCGTGATGAGGATACTTGAGACGACTCCCTTATGTCCTTTCGATCCAACAAAGAAACCACTCAAAAACGAAAGGAAGATCACGAAGTTTCACCGAGCAGTTGGCTCCACTCTAGCTCCCGCGCCTTAGCGAATTGATTATTTATTAGCTGTTGTGTACAATATAGTTTCGAAGCTCCCATACACATCATCATAATTCGTGAAAGCTGCATTAGCACAATTCATCCATTCTGCGATTTGCCAGTTTTGTTCGCTTCATTTTTCCCTATCGTCCTTACGGACTTCAATGTGGGGGAATATGTCGTTTCGCTCCCTGTTGAGAGAGCTCGCGATTTGCTGATGGAAGGTGTAAGGTTCTGGCGCGCGCCGTGAGGGGACAAGGGAAGGTGGAGGGCAGGGGAGAGGAGGTGGAGCAAATTCTGTTGGGGTTTCATGAATCATGTATAAGAAAAATTAACAAAAGGAATGCAGCGAAAACAAAGATATATTTTATACAATAATCTCCTATGGCATTGTTCATGCGTTTTAATAAAAAATTTGAATATAAAAAGGGAGTTAAACGAATTATCTTTCGAAGCGTGCTTTAAAACGAATCGGTTTGGATGCTCTACAGTTTGAGTCCCATAAGCGTCGGACTTCTAGTTCAGACACACCAATAATGGACGTCGAACGGAAGAGAGAACTTTCGGATAATCACCACTTTGATTGTGCTAGCAATCTCGTGAAGCAATTCTCCGTATCCTTTACGTATATAGCCACGGCCCGAATGAGAGAGAATTGTTTTCTTTCTCGCGTCTCGAAGACACAAGAACACACACACGAACACACACTGTTTTTCTCTTTTTCAGCAACCCCTCGTATGTCTCTAAAAAACAAAACACACGCTCGTTTCTTTCTATTTCAGCAACCCTTTTTTTTTTCGTCCCTCAATTGCAATTTTAAAAAATAAAACCAACCAGCAACGGTTGCTGATCGATGGACGATTAGCAACCGTTGCTAATCGTCCATAGCAGACGATCGTTCATGAGCAACCGCTCATGCACAATCTTGGCATGATGGTCAATTTTATTATTATTTTTATTAGTTATTAAAAGGATTTAATTAATTAATTAATCAATCCCTTTTAAAAATAAAAATAAAATATTCTTTATATGTACATTTGAGAATACATTAACATATATTTACATTGGGCATATATGTGCATCATATGCAAATATGCTCGTGACTATAATACAAATTAAATTAAATCTCATTTAATTTAATTTCAAATCGACAATTTGATTGCAGTAATTGCAAACACATTTGCAACATTATTTCTCTCTTGTTCCACGTCATCCTAATTGTTTATGGTGTGTGACATCTCTAGGTTTATCACTAAGCTGGTAGTAAGACTTGTACTAACACACTAGTACTCCCAAAATAATTAATTGTCCCGATTAATCTTTAGGTCCTACAAGCCATAATTGACATCTAGCAATATGTCATGGCTACCTAGATAGTGTGAATGCTTTAAGAACATAATGAACCTGTTAGCTTTGGCTACAGTGTAATTCAATCACTCTATCTTACTATGTCCCAATCAAACAAAGACCATGGAATATTTGTCTAGTCGTTAATTCGATCATATGCACAAATCTAATTGATATGCATTTTATTTGAAACATAAACAATGTATTCTCAGTTACAACCCCGGCCAAGGATTTTAATGCAGTGTCATAATTAGATCGCATATGATATTATTATTATACCTTACATGTAACAAGGAGACAGATTCCATATTGCGCACATTTGCAACTTTGTATATGAACAAACTATGACCATCGGGTATACAGACGGATTAATGACCCAGCATTATGTGCACCCGTGAACCATAGTTGTTCAATACACAAGTTAACACCGTGCCTCGGTCTAAGGATTATTTACACAAGACCAAAGCATGAACAATTAGACATTGACCACACTAAAAGCTTCCATGTCGCTACAACTTAAGAATAAGCTACAACTTTAAATTCTCCTTCTCCATATATCAATAATAGATCCTTAGTCCTTTGCAAGTGCTTAAGAATATTCTTGATTGGTATCTAGTGCTCTTCTCCTGGATCATATTGATATCTGCTAGTAATACTTACAACATGTGCAATATCAGGTCTAGTACATAGCATAGCATACATTATGCTTCCAATAGCGAATACATATGGTATTTTTGCCATCCACTCTCTTTCTTCAGGAGTGTTGGGACACATTTCCTTAGAAACACGGATCCCTTGCCTAAAAGACAATAATCCTCTCTTGAAACATTGCATGTTAAACTGTGTTAACACTTTGTCTATGTACGTAGACTGTGAGAGACCAATCAATCGTCTTGATCTATCTCTATAGATCTTGATACCTAAAATGTAGGTTGCCTCTCCTAAATCTTTCATGGAGAATTTCTGTGACAAGAATAGTTTTATTGATGATATCATTGGTACATCATTTCCAATCAAAAGTATATCATCGACATACAAAACTAGAAATGCAATTGCACTCCCACTGATCTTCTTGTATACACAAGATTCATCCGGATTTTTTATGAAGCTAAACGATTTGACTACCTCATCAAAATGGATATTCCAACTTATGGAGGCTTGTTTGAGTCCATAAATGGATCTCTTAAGCTTACACACCTTCCGTTTTTCACTATTAGATTCAAAACCTCGTGGCTGTTCCATATAGATGTCCTCATCAAGAAAACTATTTAGAAAAGCTGTTTTGACATCCATTTGGAATATCTCATAATTAAGGTGTGCAGCTATAGCCAACATAATCCGAATGGATTTTAGCATGACCACAAGTGAAAAAGTTTCGTCATAATCAATTCATTCTTTTTGACGATATCCTTTCGCCACCAGCCGTGCTTTGTAAGTTCCAATTTGACCTTTAGCATTCATCTTCCTCTTGAAGATCCATTTACAGCCAATTGGTATAATACCATTAGGCAGGTTAATTAAGGTCCAAACTTCATTGGAATACATTAAATCCATTTCGGATTTCATGGCTTCTAGCCATTTACCAGAATCGATGTCTGACATCGCCTCCTCATAGGTTTTAGGATCACCGGGTTGATCACTATCATTCACAATGAATAATGGTTCAATATGATCAACCGAGTGTCTATAACGAGCAGGTGGGCGAGGTGTTCTCGCACTTCTCCTAAGAGGTTGTGTATCAGAAGCTCCCACTGAATCAAAGATTGGTATCTGAACTCGATTGTTTGGTATTTCATTATTTTCTTCTTGTAAGACTATTTTCCGCCCAAAGACCACATTCCCGTACGAACCGATTCTCTAGAAAAGAAGCGTGCTTGCTCACCAAAATTCTTTGGTCTGAATGAAAATAGAAATAATATCCAAGAGTTTCCTTTGGATATCCAATGAAGCAACCTTACTCAGATCTTGCCTCCAATTTTTCCATTTTCAGCTTTTTCACGAAAGCTGGACAACCCCAAATCTTAATATGATTAAGACTAGGTTTCCTACCATGCCATATCTTATAGGGCGTAGTTGGAACAAATTTGAATAGCACTCTGCTCAATATATATATAGTTGTCTCAAGGGCATATCCCCAAAGGGATATTGGCAAATCGGTGTAACTCATCATAGATCGTACCATATCTAATAAAGTACGATTTCTTTGTTCAGATACACCATTATGTTCTGGAGTTACAGGAGGTGTCCATTGTGATAAAATGCCATTCTTTTTAAGAAAGTCTAGGAATTCAAGATGCGAGGTATTCACCTTCCCGATCCGATCGAAGAGCCTTAGTACATTTTCCTGTTTGTTTCTCAACTTCAGCCTTGAATTCTTTGAACTTTTCAAAGGATTCAGATGTATACTTCATGAGGTATAAATAACCATACCACGACTGATCATCGGTGAAGGTAATGAAGTAATTATAACCACCTCTAGCAGTTTCATTAATTGGTCCACATACATCTGTATGTATTAATCCTAATATGTCAACAACTCATGCACTTTGTCCCACAAAAGGCGCTTTGGAAATTTTTTCTAGAAGACATGCCTCACAAGTTGAGTATGACTCAAAATTTGATGGATCAATATACCCATCATTACTCAACTTGTTAATTCTGTCTTCTCCAATATGACCTAATCGGAGATGCCAAACATACATTTTATTTGGACCGTCTCTATGGCGTTTATTAGTTATGACATTTATATCAATTCTACTTTACTTATTGACATTGGTAATCGCATTACTAGACATTGTAATGGTATAAAGATTATTGGTTAATAAGCTAGAACCAACACATTTTCTATTATGATAAATAGAACATACAACATCGGAAAAAGAAAATTCATAATTCTCTTTATCCAAACGAGGTATAGAGATGATGTTCCTAACATCATTCTTATAATGCATATAGTTCTTTAAAACCATTACATGTCTAGAAGGCAAATATAAACGAAAAGTCCCTATAGCTAATGTAGCAACTCTTGCTCCATTGGCAAACGTCAGGACAATCTCATTTCGCCCTAGCATCCTCGCTTATTTCCAAATTCTGCAAAGACATACAAATATGTGAAGTTGCAGCAGAATCTAGAACCCATGAGCTGGATTCGAACTAACCATAAGATTAGTTTCAATAAGCATAGACACCATACCTTCATAAGGTTGGTCCTTGGGCTTGACCTTCAAGCTCGCGAGGTACTTCCTACAATTCCTCCTCCAGTGCCATCTGACACCACAGTAATAACATTTCCCTTTATCAATCTTGGGTTTTGGTTGCACAACAGGTTTGGTAAGCCTCTTCCATTTCTTTTTCTTCAAAACGGTCTTACCCTTTGAAGAAGAAGCCTTAGCCATAACCACTACATTTGGTCTCGTTGTGCATTTCATTCTCATAAACTACCAGCATGCTATGTAACTCAGCGAGAGTTTTCTCCATCTTATGCATGTGGAAGTTTTGGACAAAACTAGAGAATGAATCGGGTAAAGATTGGAGAATCAAATCCACAGTTAACTCGTTGTCCATAACAAGATTCAGCCTAGCCAATTCTTCAATGTGCCGATCATTTTCAAAGCATGATCATTAACGATAATCCTTCAGCCATCCTCATACGGTACAATGACTTAGATATCTCATATCTAGAGGTTCGACCATTCTCATCAAAGTATTCCTTTAAATGCAAAATGATCGACCTAGTATCTTCCATAGATTCATACTTCTTTTGTAATTCATTATTCATCGAAGCAAGCATATATGATCTAACTTTTAAGTCATCATCACGCCACTTATCATAAGTGACACACTCCTCTTGGGTCCCACCCTTAGGAAATGAGGTTGGCATATTTTCATCAAGCACATACCCAATTTTTTCTGAATTGATAACATTTCTCAAATTTCTCACCCAGTCAGTAAAATTGGATCCAGTCAAATAATTCTTGTCAAGTATAGAAGCGAGTGAGTTTGTGGTCACCATTTTTCAGAGTAATAATATATCTGTTGCAGAAAATAAATTGTTAGCCATTGTACTTTTCATAATAACTATTTCATTTTGGTCTTTAAATGAAATAGATCATCCCATTAAATTTATATTCGAATCCCATATTTCTTAAGATGGGAAGCGGTAATCTTTGTTGGGTAAAGATTACTAGTGGTGATTGGAGTCTCACTAGCCCAAAGTCCACCTCACCTAACAGTTATTGGTGTCCTATGAACTTAGTGAGTGAACCAACTTGTTCAACGCATCATCCGTGAGTCTCAATCATAACTTCGGCCTCTAGACCATGAAAGCCTCACTTAACAGTTATTGGCATCATGATCATAGTTAAGTCACGCCCATCGTCTCATGCAAGTATTGAAAACACAAACGATTTCCTCACCTAACAGTTATTAGAAATCATTTGGCTCCAATCCCACAACATCAAATGCATAATGGAGTGGTCCAATATTATGAATGGTAATTAACCCCTATGTATCCATAGCCAATCAGTTAACCACAATAATATTGAATCAAACCACGACGATGGAAGGCCACGAGTCCGAAACCTGTTTCGACTTAATATTATTAATAAGGAGATTTTGGTCGTTATTAATGGTCTCACTTTGCACATTATCCGGTTTAACATGCACGATAACATAAACACAATAAATAAATAGATATCATATAAACATATATTCTACGTGGTGATCATGGAATTATGGTTCAATGGGTCTCAAGCCAAAGAGACCCATTTAGCCATTTTAATGTTTTATTAATATGGACCTGCTCTTCACTTTTCTTCAATCTTTGAACTCTTCAAAGACCGGGCCCAAAGAGTTCACTGGTTTAATGGCTCCTCCAATGGCTCCTCCTCTCTTGTAGTATTTACATCAATAAATAAAATACTAAACTATACTAAAATTACATTTCATGAAAAATTAAAAATAAAATAAAAGGAAGGACACAGCCTCCATTTAATAATTACAACCCCAAAAATGAATACCTGTAATCATCATACATTCATCCATACAACAATCACATATTAGGGATTTTTCCATGATCACCACCCTTTCTTGCGAGCCATAAATTCAAAATTTAAAGCTCTAGAAGACAAAGATAAAATTCTGCATTTAATCAAATTTAAAGTCGAACAACAAATTACGTCAAGTAATCAAATCGGTGAAACAAATTTCACGAGCGTGATTCCGAACGGAAGTTGCGTTGTCAACTTTAAATTCACAATCACGAATCATTTGCAGAATATAAACATAAAGTATAACAAGTTACGGATTTTTGATTCAAAATTGATTTAGTTCTAATTTTTGCTTAGTTGATTAAATTTATCATATAAATTAATCAACCTCTATAGGCCACATAAGAGCAAGAGAACCAATTATCTTAACAAAAGTAAATTGGCCATTAGAATGCAAAAATATCTTTGAACTATAAATCAATTAAACACACGAAAAACGCCTAAGGTTGGCTCTGATACCACTGTTGGGGTTTCATGAATCATGTATAAGAAAAATTAACAAAAGGAACGTAGCGGAAACAAAGATATATTTTATACAAGAATCTCCTATGGCGTTGTTCGTGCGTTTTAATAAAAAATTTGAATATAAAAAGGGAGTTAAACGAATTACCTTTCGAAGCGTGCTTTAAAACGAATCGGTTTGGATGCTCTACAGTTCGAGTCCCATAAGCGTCGGACCTCTAGTTCAGACACACCAACAATGGACGTCAAACGGAAGAGAGAACTTTCGGATAATCACCACTTTGATTGTGCTAGCAATCTCGTGAAGCAATTCTCCGTATCCTTTACGTATATAGCCACGGCCCGAATGAGAGAGAATTGTTTTCTTTCTCGCGTCTCGAGACACAAGAACACACACACGAACACACATTGTTTTTCTCTCTTTTTCAGCAACCCCTCGTATGTCTCTAAAAAACAAAACACACGCTCGTTTCTTTCTATTTCAGCAACCCTTTTTTTTTTTTTTTCGTCCCTCAATTGCAATTTTAAAAAATAAAACCAACCAGCAATGGTTGCTGATCGATGGACAATTAGCAACCGTTGCTGATCATCCGTAGCAGACGATGGTGCATGAGCAACCGCTCATGCACGATCTTGGCATGATGGTCAATTTTATTATTTTTTTATTAGTTATTAAAGGCATTAATTAATTAATTAATTAAACGAATAAATAATTAATTAATCAATCCCTTTTAAAAATAAAAAGAACATATTCTTTATATGTACATTTGAGAATACATTAACATATATTTACATTGGGCATGTATGTGCATTATATGCAAATAGGCTCGTGACTATAATACAAATTAAATTAAATCTCATTTAATTTAATTTCAAATTGACAATTCGATTGCAGTAATTGTAAACACATTTGCAACATTATTTCTCTCTTGTTCCACGTCATCCTAATTGTTTATGGTGTGTGACATCCCTAAGTTCATCACTAAGCTGGTAGTAAGACTTGTACTAACATATTAGTACTCCCAAAAGAATTAATTGTCCTGATTAATCTTTGGGTCCTACAAGCCATGATTGACATCTAGCAATATGTCATGGCTACCCAGATGGTGTGAATGCTTTAAGAACATAATGAAACCGTCAGTTTTGGCTACAGTGTAATTCAATCCATCTATCTTACTATGTCCCAATCAAACAAAGACCATGGAATACTTGTCAAGTCATTAATTCGATCATATGCACAAATCTAATTGACATGCATTTTATTTGAGACATAAACAATTTATTCTCGCTTACAACCCCGGCCAAGGATTTTAATGCAAAGTGTCATAATTAGATCGCATAGGACATCATTATTATACCTTGCATGTAACAAGGAGACAGATTCCATATTGCGCACACTTGCAACTTCGTATATGAACAAATTATGACCATCGGGTATAAAGACGGATCAATGACCCAACATTATGTGCACCCGTGAACCATAGTTGTTCAATACACAAGTTAACACTATACCTCAGGTTTAAGGATTATTTACACAAGACCAAAGCATGAACAATTAGACATTGACCATGCTAAAAGCTTTGATGTCGCTAATCGTTCCATATGCGTCACGTTCAGTGAACTTGTCTAATACAAACACCGTGTTCTAACTCGCATCATAATACCCAATGACATGTGGCTCATCATTCCCTTAAGTATCCAATACTTAATGGCGAAGTTAAGAACACATTGGTCTCAACAAGATTATTAATATCCACTCAATAATCCATCGACCGGAAACGATTTAAAGATTCAGTCTAAAGATTCACAAGTCTAACTAGTGTAGAGTAGGCATAGAGTAGGACTCGACCAAAAAAAAAAAAAAAAAAAAACTATAAACCCATCACATATATTCTTGATGTCTCAAGAATAGGTCTAGTTGCAACTGATCTTATGGAAGCATTCATAAATATAAAATAATTGAACAAATGAATGAATATGTCATTGCCATTAATTAAATAATAATAATGAAAGTACAACCAAAATCCATAATATGTAACTATTACATAATAGCTTTAGGGCATACATCCAACAAATTCGATGCTTCTTCAATACGCTTATGGGAGGCATGGCGAAATATAAGTCGTCGCTTGAGGTGTTGAAGACTTCATCATGAAATCAGCATTGGTGAGGAGAGAAGATCGGAGCATTCCATAGTGCTGTTCAAATGTTTGGCGAAATGCGCGAGTAGAAACTGGGGTACATAAAACTGAAATTTGGCATTTTGCTTTAGTCTCGTGTAATTTATTTCTCAGTAAATAGATAAACAATGACGAAAATAGAAATTAACTGGAAAAGAAAAAGACCAACTAACAGTAAATTAGTAAACCGTGCACATCCCCTCGTCTCCTACATTTGTCTTTTTATCAGTATCCCAGCCTCCTACGTTCTTTTTGAATTGGTACGCCGGTCTCTTACATTTAAGGCCAGAAGAGTGCTTACTTTTATCCTTTCTCTTTGTGCAACAGAGATGAAGTTGCCGGATGTAGAGAGAGCATATGATTTTTTGCCAATTAGTGATGCATGGCAAATGTTGCTGCTCTCCCGTGACCAAGAACCCGCAGAATATATCTATGAGGTAAATACTATGAGAGGACTTCCAGTTTTCTCTACCTGAAATTCTATTCTAAATTGACTAATTAAGCCAAAAGGATAATATCCGATCCAAAGATCGCTTGGACCTTCGAAGGGTCTCATAAAACCTCTTCTATGGAGTTGCTAATTCATAACCTTTTCAACTATTTTGATTGTTCATCTTATTATGGAATCACAGACAGGTGTACAAGTTACACTTAGCACATATGTGTCATTTGGCCCTTGCTATCGCTCTGCTGGGGTCAAACTTGGCAGGGTGGGCTTAGTAGGGAAACCTCATCCTTGGAAAAGTGCTGATGTAGATAGTAAATAGTAAATTCATAGTGTGTGGAAGACTTTATCCATGTAAAAAGCTCTATCATGGAGCATGAACAATTACATATGTTATATGTTGGAATGTAGGAACATCTCGAGCAGGAGATTAGAGCAGGTTCGTATATTTTCAGAAGGTGAAGGCATCTGCACCTTCGAAGGAAATTCCTTCCCTGCAGCTATCAATCAGACATTAGTTATGCAAGAAAGGCCGAGCGGTGTTTAGGATCTACTGCCGTGTGCGGTGGTTTGCATTGGTATTTGCAAACTTTGAGGATTGGTTATATGTACTAATGGTATCTCATCTCTTTTGCCCATTTCGAGAAACTTAATACTTTTCAAGGTTAGTAATTTTGTTTTGTCGTTGTGATGAAATTTATCTTAGCAAACATGTTGCTACGCATGTCCATGTCACTTTGTTGAACATAATTTTGTATTTGATCATAGGATACTTTCCTTGCCTAACCTGCTCTAAAGAAGTTAATATCAAAATTAGTTTTTTCACATGGAGATAGACAACTTGGAGAAAGTTATATCACTCTTAGCCAATCTAACCCTATAAGTAGACCTCGATACAATTAGGTTTAACTTGTTATGGTAGGATCGACTCTACGCACACTTGGTGACATCAACTGTCTTCATTGGTCAAAGAGTTGGAAGGCATTGACGTAGGAATATAGGCCAACTAGGGTTGCTTGTGTCCAGTTCAATTAAGTTGTCGCACCGTCCGAGGGCATGTGCCTACTCTAGAATGTTGGTATTCGGAAGCCATCTTGTAAGATTGACTCGGACTAGACGGCTTAGGAAAATCATGTGAGGTTTTTCATTAATGAAGATTATTCCAATCTCTATTTTTGTGAATGTTTTGTGAGGAAAGTGTCCCTTGTCCATTTGCCTCATGCCCCGCACCAGATGTATAAAGAATGAAATTTTGTGCCCTGTCATGTTGCAACATCGAGATATAATGTTTTAATGGAAGTTAAGGAATTACAACAAAGAAGTCATCTGATTTGATGTGTGAATATGCTTCAAGCAGATGAAAAGAGGAGAGCTGGATTTGTTCTATAATAGCCAAAAAGAGAGGAAAAATAGGGAAGGTTTCATGTTCCAAAGTGAGTACTGAACATAGGATGTCACGACTTCACAGCCACGTTCAGATAGAAAGTTGCTGCGACACTTCGAATGGCAAAGAAGTCATGCCCTATCTCTACCGTTGGATGTGCATGAGGTGCATCATCAATCAAGAGATAACAAACTAATCCTCACCATTAGATCAAAGTCTTCTCATATCGGCAATTGGATTTTGCACGATAATTTTTTTGTGCAAAATTTCACAGTGTGGAAAGAAGTCCTTGCATTATACTTAGTGAAGAGATATTAAATCCAAAGCCAAGACTATAGTCCGTCTCCCTTCACTTTGGCTTCTCAATGTGAAGCTGCCTATTATTGACTGGTAATTAAAAAAATCCATTAATGAAGCTTGATGGCATATTTAGTACAATGGCTAATGAGATGAAACATCTAATCGATATTTCTGGTTGTTTGTCTAGAAGAAATCATTATACATGCCAATTTCAAGCACCGACACTTTTACTATTTTTAATTTTTTTTAATCAAGCTATTTTTAATTTTATTAAGTGAATTTATTACATCGAGGTTCCATTTTACTATCGCTTGTTTAAAAAAGTATTTTACAGTAGTGTTGTACCTTATTAAATCTTTTATTATCAGCATATGTATGTGACAATATAAGCGGAATTGTATGAGAAAAGGCATTTACTAATTGAATTGTAAATAATGGAACTGATGACCAACTTAGTTGAAAGTTATATCTTTAATTGTGGGTCTCAAACCCGGGCAACAAGTTAAACCGCTACTTCAAGCTCGGCTTATCCAATCATCATCTCTAAAATATATTGTATCATATTTACACCCAAAGATATGTCTTTTCAACAATGAACTGGAAATTAGACTATTTCTTTTTCAGCCATTGGGTGTAATGGCTTTGAAGCTTATGCATACGTTATCAAAATCTATCCTTTTTGCAATTTGACCCTTTTTTTCATTTCATTTTCCCTATCATTCCTGTGGATTATTTATTAGTAATTCTGAAAAAAAAAAAATTAACTCCTATTCAAGTGAGGTTTATTTTGACTTTGTAGGTAGCGAACTTGTAATTGACTGATGAGGTTTAAAATTGACGAACATACAGAGAAAATTCAAAAGGAAGGAGTGCGCATGAGTGATAAAATGACGGATTGTTCTATAAAAGAATGCAAGGATTAAATATTTTATTTTCAGTTAAATCTTTCGACAAAGTGGACTAGTAATTTCTGTTTTAAAAAAAGAAGAAGAAGAAGTATGGCTCCAATCTAGCTCATGCACCTTTCTAGCCTTTCTAGCGAATTGATGTTTTATGGCTTCAAATTGGTTTGTCGTAGTCATTTGGATTATGTGTCGGCTGAACGGATCAATTTGATTAAATCAGAGAGCACAAATACCAATTTGGCCAAAATTCAATTTCAAGGACCAAACTGTACATTAACTAAAAATTTAGGGACCAACTTTTATTTTCCCTCTCATCCTTGCGCGCATCCAAGGCGGAACCTCGCTCATTCCGCTCGCCGTAGAGACAGCTCGTGACTTGCTCGTCGAAGACGCAAAATTCTTGCGGGTTGCGAGGGGACAAGTGGGGGGCATGCGAGAGGAGGCGACGGTGAATCCGATGCTTTTCTCGGAGGACGCTGATGCGAGACGAGTCGCAACGAGCGTCACTGCTCATGGGGTTGGAGACATCGTCATCAAAGTCGGCGCGGAACCGAAGAAGAGAAGAAGATCCAAGCATTTTCAAGTGGTGGCCAGGTGCTCGACAAAATGCCCACGTGGGGAGTTGAGACGGTGTTCGGGCGCATGAAATGGAAGCGACGGGTTGCGCTCGTTTTTGTGGTTTAGTTCTTGCATTGTGATGAACGATGGCGAAGGATAAAAATGCGACCATAGAAAAAGAAGAAAACCGCGATTAAGAAAAAAACCAATTGGCGTCTCCACTAGACATTAATCGAAGGGACGAGCAATGCGGAGAAAAACGACGAAGCAACGTGGAGGTACCGCCTTGGTTTCTTCTCATAGTTTCTTCGGCTCTCGTGCTTTTCTTTACAATTTTTCGTGCAGTTATCCATCAACGGGATCCAAAAAGACAAAAGAAGAAAACAAGAAACCAAAAGGGACAAAGCAATTGGTGGTCAGAAACGCGAAGCCATGAAGCAACCTCTCTCGTTTTCCGCCATTCTTTGTAGTATTCCTGTAATCCATTCTCCGCTCCAACTTCTCATTTCTTCTTTTGTCTTGACAGTTTCTGTTTACTATTGACTACCCTCTCATGTTCGTTTGTCTTTTTGGACATTTTCTTTTCTTACAGTTGTCCGGGCGAAAGTGTTTGCTGAAGAAGTTGTCTGAATCTTGAAGTAAAGAGGTTTTCCTTTTTCAAAAAATTTAGCCATTTTTATGATGAGTCGCCATTAATTTTTCAGCATGCTAGAATTGCAATAACGAATATTAACAAAATATATGATGCTAAGTGATTGCTATTAGTAATGTTTTGATGGCACATAAAACAAAATTGTATCATTACCTTTATGTCATTGTCCATAAATAGTTAGCGGTAGAGAGTGATGATGATGATAATGGTGAGGATGAAGATGATGATCTCATTGACCCCATCCCAGTATTATTGTTGAACAATAATCATTCTCCATTATAGTTTCCGGTTACTCCTAGAAACAAGTTCTGGCTCAGTCATAAGATCGGTAGCTGATCATAAGTAGAGATCTACTTCAGTGGACAGCTCGCTGACTAATACTTGATTTTTGTTTTACCCATTCTGCTTTTTAGTTTGATTTTGTTCAGATGAACGACAAAGTCGCCATTAAGCTTGTGAGTGGCTCTTCTCCCTGTTAAATTGATCATTTTGTTTTTCTAGCTTTTGCTTAATTTAGTTAACTTTTAGTATTGCTGTGTCAATAGATCGGTGTTTTGTTGATTTAGAATTTTGATGTTTTATCTTTATGTTCTCTCAGGCGACATGGATTGTGCTTTGTTCTGTTTCTTTCTTGGGTTGTGCGACTGGCATAGATATTGATAGTTTCACTTGTTTCCAGCAAGCCAGGGTGGCAACTTCTTTATTTCAAAAACGCTTGCGAGTATATGTTTAATGCTGTGATGCGTGAATTGATGTCGTGCTTCTGCTATAATATGATTGTATGCCCAAGTAAATGCCCCTTCATCCCTTGTTGAGTATCAACTTTTTGCCTGAAAGATTACTTATAAGAAGAAAGATCAATTTTTCACTTGAGACATGTATGTTTTGACTGAGCGAGATCAATGAGGGGGTTGCTTGGGAAACAACTGAGGCAACTATAGTATTCTCTTTTGATGACGTGAAGAAGCTCTGTTTACAATTACGTAGGGACTAGTGAGCGACTTTACTGGTGGAGGCAGACAGAGAGAGAGAGTGAGGCAACTATAGTATTCTCTTTTGATGATGTGGAGAAGCTCTGTTTACCAATTATATGGACTAGTGAGCGACCTTGGCAGAGAGAGAGAGAGAGAGAGAGTGAGGCAACTATAGTATTCTCTTTTGATGACGTGGAGAAGCTCTGTTTACCAATTACATGGACTAGTGAGCGACCTTGGCAGAGAGAGCAATTGCAATAGACCTTGTGGTCATGCTACAAGTGCTTTGTGAAGTCTTCACAGCTTCCAATGCCGTGCATTTGGGGTTTGAATTTTTAGGCATCTCGAAAGCTTTATAAGTTATGGCAGAAGCTAAATTATGAAATGTGAGGTGTGTGGTTAGACCTAAAATCCTCTTGACCTGGGCTAAAAGTTTTGAGACAACTGTTACGTCCATAACAAAATTTCTACACACTTTGAAGATAATAATGTGATAGAGTTCTTCCACATGTCAATCACTAAACGGTAAATGTGTACTTTAATTCTCAAACTAATAATGGATCTAATAGAAGTCCAAACCTTCTTTTTGTTTCTTTTAGTACGTTTTTGAACTTACGAAAAGCATGCGTTCTTTATTAATAGGATAACATAACACATATAAAAAACACACATTCAGATAAAGTAATTCGGTTTTCTTCTTATTTTGTATCTTTTTTTTTTTTTTCATGTTATTATATGTGCAAGAACATTGGGTTTATACAAAACTGACCTGATATAGCTAAGTAATTACGATTTCTTTTCAATCATTAGAGGTTTTATTATTGAATGTAGATATTTGTGATCGAAATTTTTACATGCTTATTAGATGGGCATAATATAATATGTGCAGTTTGCTCAATTAAAACATATTTGAGGCAAACTTATGATGACAAATTTTTGTTCCAATTTTTTTGCCCATACTTTTAAGACAATCTCATTATGAGCAAGCTTTTGACAAATTTTTCCTTAATAACAACATATTTAAGGAGCCAGAACCCGAAGACTTCTTTTCCTTCTGGTTTGCAGGTTGAAGGTGCAATTTTCTTTTATAATAAAAATTGGAGTTTGTGCTTGTAGCTCCAAGAGTTGGCAAGCTTCGAGACCCAATAAGCCTCAAGTCTTGTGTGGGGTGATTTTCTTGCGCACCCGTGGATATGGAATATGCATTGTCAGTGCAATATGCAACTTTTTAAGTGCTTATTCCTCCTCTCTTCTTAGCAACTCGCAGGTTTATCAGTTCAGAGCTTGTTAACGCATGAAAATTGAATTTTCAATTTTCAAGTCATTCCCCATTGTAAGTTCCACTGATCATAGTCAAGTAGTCAATGCCAATGACCAAGTCTGTTGTTTTGTCAATGGGCAGACAATAGGGAAGCTGCTTATTGACGAGGCCAAATTCTTGTGGGTTGTGGAGGGCAAGGTCGAGTACCTGCAAAAGGAGCTGAAGCTGATCCGGTGCTTGCTGAGGGATGCAGACACTAGACAAGGGCACGACCAAGCTGTTGGAGAATGTCGCACAACTCTGTGACGTTGCTTATGATTCCAAGGACGTTGTAGAGTAATACATCCTCAGAGTCGTCGTCCGTGACATTGCTTATGATGCCAAGGACGTCATAGAGCAATACATCCTCAGAGTCGTGTTGAAGAAGGGACAAAACATCATCAAAGCATATGCTTGCTTCGTGGTGAAGTGCACGTGCGTGCAGGTTCGTGTGGTGAGGACAGAAATTGAGGTACACTTTATGATGCAAAGAAACTGAGATATGGTCTATCCGGTTTCCTTTGTCCACTGTTCTTCCTAGTTCCCGTCCAAGAACTTGTATTACTAACTGTCCTTTCTCGACTTCCGCGTGCCAAGCAAGGCCTTGAGGAGACGTTTGTTTTTGCTGGAATATAGCTCGGTATCGGTTCTTTGATTCCACAACCTGAATAGACATTGAAATGGATCTTCGGGGGTTCTGATGGGTATTGGATGTTCATTTGGGCATATAAGAGAATTGGTCATAAAAGATCATGTCCTCAAGACATGTCTAACCAAAAAAAAAAAAAAAAAGGCTTAATAGCTAATCTGCACTGAAATTCATTGATGCTTACTCGTCTTTTGACATTAGAAGGGTTTGGAGAAGTAGATCTATGGACAAGCGAACCCTAACGTGTGAATTGAAATCAAAATGGGGAGGCGTGCTTTTCTGGTTAGAAAAGTGTGGCTTCCATTAGGAGCTTGTCTACATACGACATATGATACAATAAGAGAGAATGAAAACATGATGTAAATGTTATGTATGGCAATTTGGAGCATTTAAGTCGATTGCACCGCTAATGTCCAGGTCATTGATTTTTAGTCAAAATTGATTAGATAGATCTCAATTAGTAAAAAGCAAAAATATTTAGGACTCAATTGATAAAATTGAAAAATTTATGATTGAATTTGTAAAAACATAATTTATTTAAGATTGTTTGAATAATTTTTACGAAAATAAATCCATGAGAACCCAATCTTTTGATGGCACATAAAGTAAATGCTGAAATGACGGGCACATAAAAGGAATCTGCCCATGAGTCTTTTGACAACACATAAAAGTAAGAACATGATGCTGAATTATCGCTAGCAGCCGATGTGCTATTATTTAAGAATATTTGCTAGCAGCCGGTGCGCCATTACTTTAAGAATATGATGCCGAGTTATTGCTAGCAGTCTATGTGCCATTACTTAGATGCCATTACCTTTATCTAATTACTGCTAGAAAGTGATGATGATAACGACCATGATCAAGATAATGAGCTCAATGACCTAAATTCACTGTTATTGTTAAACGATAATGATGCCCAATTATTATAATGACCGGCACACACTCTCTCTCCTTATCAGTGGCTGCGGTTTGATTACGATGAAGTCTCTCCTATAGTCTTTGGATAAGAGCGTGCATAGCTAGGGCTCCTCCCCTTTGAAATTTGCTCTCCGATGGAGCTGCGCATCGGCAATAAGTTCCAGCTCGGTTATACTATTGTTCGCTTAAAGGGGTATAGATAAGGTTAGCTCTTCTATGGTCCATAGTTGTTACTTTCCAAGATCCTCGAGCGGAGATTTTATTGTATTTAAAGAGAATATTAGAGATATAAAGATTGGTTTATAAAGAGATGCATCATATACTCTTGTTGGTGGCATGCAGTGAAGGGGAGTACTGTGCATGCCTATCGAGAAGGCTAATCACGATCATCCAATTCTTTCCCATTAGGAACTTGAAATTACCCACGTGGCTGCATTTACTATCACTGTACTGCAGTTCGCCAATTTTATTGCGTCTCTGCTATGGAATGCCAGAATCTAAAAACTAAAGGCTGCGCATGACAACGCTTCTGTTCTCGGGAAGAGTTTTTTTTCAGAAATAGTTCTTTTCTATTTCTCGCTCCGGAACAATTTCGAGTAAAGAACCCCGTTTGATAACGACACAAAATTTCTACTCATGAAATAGAAAAAGAATAGAAATGCGTTTGGTGACACAACAATTTCTTTTTTGTATTTATTCATTTTTTATTTTTGCCGATCGGCGGCGGCCGGCGACCGGCGGCCGGCAGTGGCGGTGGCGGTGGGCGGTGGCTCCGAGCGGTTGACGGTGGTCGCGGCAAGAAAATAAAATTAAAAAAGAAAATCAGCTTACTTCTAGAAATTGTTCCCGGGAACAAGAAGCAACTTTTTTTTGCTTCTCAAAACTGTTCCCGGAACAAAACGGAACAAAAATTGAGAAATTGTTCCTGAACAAATGTTTTACCAAACAGGTTTTACGTTTTTTTTTTGTTCCGAGGAACAAAAGAACAGAAATTGGGAGAAACATGAGCGTTACCATGCGCTACCTAAGAAACTTCCTTATGGTTGTTACTAATGGTACGTTTGATAACGATTCTGTTTCTGAGAGTAGATTCTGATCAAAAAATGATTTTTTTTTTACTTTGTTCCCGAGAACTGATTCTAAGCATTTTAAGTTGTATGGTCACTGGTCCGGCGGCCGACTAGATGAGGGCCGGCAACCTCACCGGAGCGTCGCCGGCCCTTGGCGAGGCCAGCCCTCGTTGGCCCAGCCTCGCCGGCAGCTGGGTGAGGCTCGCCCAGCCCTGGCAAGGCTGAGCCTTGCCGGTGGCCAGGCCGGCCTCGCTGGGGCTGGGCAAGGCCCGCCCGACCACCGGCGGGGCCGGGCGAGGCTCGCCCGGCCACCGGTGGGGCCGGGCATCGGGAGCCTCGTCGATGGCCACATGGGCCTTGCATCGGGGCAAGGCGAGCCTTGCCGGGCTGGGCTTACCTACGGCAAGCTCGCCGGACCGGTTGCCGGCGATTGGCGGCGGCGGACGGTGGTGGATGGGGGCGGATGGTGGTGCGCGATTGATGAAGAAGAAGAAGAAAAAAGAGAAGAATAGTAAGAATAGTTAAGTTTGATTCTTTTTTCTGATTCTAGAACAAGAATCATATTTTTTTTTTTTCATTCTTGATTCTACTCCCATTCTGTTCCCCGGAACAAAAATTTTACCAAACGCGATTCTATTCCCAAACTGATTCTGGGAACAAAGAATCAGAATTTGGCCCCGTTTGGATGGTTACTAAACAGGGCCTAAGTGCAATGCTTGAATCCTACTGTTTCAAGGAAATCCGGCCTTTAAGTTTGTCCCATTGGTTTGTAAAAAAACAAAAATAAAAAAATAAAAATAAAAATGCGACAACCTCTCATTAATCTTTTGTATGTGAATACACAAATACAAATTACACATCATATATAATTATAAAGTTGTATATGGCGTGTTGCAATCGTGTTCAAGGATTCAAAATCACTTGTTGATGGAGCTTTTAATGGGCATTAAATATATGTGGTTCTCTTTCATCTAGTTAATTACTGAATTTTTGGATTATGATTTCTCATATGATATCGTAGAAAACTACTACACTTTCATTGTAGGGTTAAAACATTTAACTATTAATGCACCACAAAATCGCTGTAACACTTTCTAATCATGCATATATGGAGTTTCCAAATTATACGTGCAGTTCCATCATCGTAACTTATCCTTAACTTTGTGGAGTTGAATTTAATTACGTGAACAAGTCTGATCGGTTTGTGTGTGCATATATATTAAATGGTACAAGCCATGATATATCTTACAGTAGATATAATTTGCGAAGGTATGTATTCCAACTACAAAGAACAAAAATGTTGCTATCAATATTAGCCCATTTGAAACTGATCTTTCGACGACACATTAAGCAAAAATATGATGCTAAGTTGATGACACGTAAAGCGATTCACCTTGATAAACTCATCTTTTGACAACGCAAAGCAAAGACGTGATGCCGAGTTAGTGCCATTAACCCATGCGAAACCAATATTCTTTCGACGGGGCATAAAGCAAGAATATGATGCTGAATTATTGATCTTTGCCTGTGTGTAACCTATCTTTTGACGGTACATAAAGCAAAAATGCGATGCTGAATTATTACCATTAGCCCATGTGCCATTACTTATATATATGTCCCATCGCCTTTATCCAGTTAGCTGTGCAGAGTGATGACGATGATAATGATGAGGATGAAGATGATGAGCTTATTGACCCAATCCCAGTACCAATAATCATTCTGAGTTATTGTTTCTGGCTCGATCGTAAGATTGGAAGCGGATCGTTCGGAGAGATTTACTTCGATGGACTGCTCGCGAACTGATACACGGTTTTTACTTTATCCGTTCTGCTTTTAGTTTGATTCTGACTGGAGTTTTTCACGAATTACTTTTAGGCATCAATATTCAGACAAAAGAGGAAGTCGCGATTGATCTTGTTAGTGGCTCTTTTCCCAGTCGAATTGTCTCCTTTTCTTTTTCTACTTTTTGTGGTTTTAGTTTTCTTTAATATTATCATAATCATTGCATCGGTATTTTGATGATTTAGAATTTTGATGTTTTATTTTTACGTTCTTCTAAGTGAGATGGATTATGCCATGTTCCGCTTTTTTCCCTTGGGTCATTTGAATGACATAAATATTAGTTCACTTGCTGCTTCCAGCAAGTCGGCGGTGCTAACTTCTATACTTAGAATGATTATTATAAACCAGTGGAAGCGTTCCTCGGTATGGGGCTTTCACATGCATGCATGCATATTTTATGTTTAGAGTTGTGATGCATGAATTTATGTTGTGCTTCTGGTATAGTACTACTGTAAGCCCAATTTATCTTTGGTGAACTCTTACGTTGTATGTTTCAACATTTGCGTCAAGTCTATGCCTCCTGTACATTGTTGAGTATCCACTTTTTGCCTAATATGTTATTTCTAAGGAAAAGATAAATTGATTTTTTGCACGAAACATGTATGTTTTGACTGAATGAGATCAATGAGGGGGTTGATTGGGAAGCAATTGAGGCAATTTTTTGATGACATGAAGAAGCTCTTTTACCAATTAAGTAGTGAGAGTGACTAGTGAGCAACGCACGTATTTTACTAGTGGAGGGCTGGAGAGAGAGAGAGAGAGAGAGAGAGAGAGAGCCATCATGATAGAGGTGCTTTGTGAAGGCGACATTCCATTTCTTTCACGGCTTCCATGGTGGTGCGTTAGGGATTTGAATTTCTAGGGATATGAAGAGCTGCGATAGTGTGTTTGATAGCTAAATAATTTCGAATTCTTTTTCAATTATAGGATGTATTGAGATTTAGCTATTTGTAATCAAAATTTTTACATGCATATTAGATGGGTGTAATTTAATAATTGAATTTTGCTCAATTACAACATAATTGAGGCAAACTCACGATGACAAACTTATATTCTGATTTTTTTTCCTAAACTTGCAAGACAATCTCACGATGAGCAAGCTTTTGACAAATTTCGCTTTAATTACAACATATCTAACCGGGATCACTGCTAACGAAGCCCATAATCAAATGGGTTCACAAATAGACCCACTATATTGATAGTATGCTTTCTCCATAAATTCCATACTTAACACACTCTAGTCCCACGCTAATTTAAGCATCGGAGGATTCTTAATGGGCCATAACCTGGGAACTTCTTTTCTTGGTGGTGTGCAGGTTCACGGCACAATTTACCGAAAAAACATAAAATCGAAGCTTATGCTTGTTGCAACTCCAAGAGAAAAAGAATAAACATAATTATCAGCTTAGTACACTTCGACGAAACGTTGCCAAGCCTGGAGACCTAATTAAGCTAAAGTCATTCGTGGGGTGATTTTGTTGCATACGTGGATGTAGAATATGCATTATCAATGCGATGCGCAACTTTCTAAGTACTTACTCCTCTTCTTTCTTCTTTGCAGCTCGCAGTCCTATATGTGCAGAGCTTGTTAACGCATAGAAAGTGAATTCTCAAGTCATTCTCTATCATAAGCTCCACTGATCATAATCAATAGTGCAATACCAATGGCCGAGTCTGTTGTTTCGTTCGCGGTGGAGACAATAGGAAACCTACTCATCGACGAGGCCAAATTCTTGAGTGGATTGGAGGGCAAGGTCGCGGACCTGCAAGGGGAGTTGAAGCTGATCCAGTGCTTGCTGAGGGATGCGGATGCGAGACGAGAGCACAACGAAGCTGTTGGAGAATGTGTCGCACAACTCCGAGACTTTGCCTATGATGCCGAGGATGTCATCGAGAGATACATCCTCAAAGCCACGCTGAAGGAGGGACAAAACATCATCAAAGCGTATGCTTGCTTCATGGCGAAGTGCTCGTGCGTGCAGGTTCACGGGGTGGGGACAGAGATTGAGGGCTTAAAATCCAGAATTTCCGATATTGGAAGGAGGATGCAGAATTGTGGCATACGATCTGCGAGGGAAGGCGAACGCGAACGAGCGAGAGCTTTGATGCCGAAACGGACTTATGACCATTTCAAGGAGGATTTTGTTGGGAGGTGAAGGCTTTATTTGATTTGGGCTTAAGGCCCGTCCGCCCAAGTTGGGCCCAGAAAGCCCGGCCCACGGGAATAGGGCCCGTGGAAAGAAGGGGGTATAAAAGAGGAGAGAGAGAGAGAAAGAGACACCGTTTTGATTAAGTTAAACGTACGCTTTTCTCTTCACTTACGCTCTCTCTCTCCCGTTTTCTTCAAAGGCAAAACAGTAAAGCACATTGAAGGATTTTGCTTCCTCGGATCGAACAGGCTCAGTTTCTCTTCCTCCATTGGCGTCGGTGTTTAATCTCTGGCTAAAAGGTACGCTCGAATCTGTGGTGTGCTTTAGGATCGGTGATACGTGTTAGAATTCCTGGCTTGTCTTCCGCTTGAGTTTAGGGATTCGATTTAGTGTTGAATCCGGTTTTCGGGGATCCGTTATTCCTTACATTGGTATCAGAGCCCTAGTTCACGTTTTTCCCGACCTGTTTTGATGTTTTTGATTGATTTTTCGCAAAAAGAACTTCGGTCGTACGGATCGAGGCAAAAATCCCGACACCCGAGCGCTGTTCGGCCATTTTTCCGAGTTTTCGTAAGTCGAAATACAATTCTGATGGCATAGGAAGAAAGGCAACGTCGAGCGCCACCGAGCGACGCCGCACGCGCCCACACGCGCGGCCAGAAGGCGCTGCGCGTGGGCGCGACGCGCCCGGAAGCGCTGGCTCGCCCAGCGCGTGCGGCACATGCGCCGGTCGGCGAACCGGCACGTGCGTGCCGCCGGCCGGGCGAACCGGCACGCGATGGTCGACGGACGACGACGGACCCGACACGTGCGTCACCCAACGGTCATCGGGATGACGTCATCGATGACGCCGGCCGGCGGCGACCCCGACCGGCAACCCGACCCGACCCGACCACGGACTCCGTGCACGCGCGGCACGTGCCGGATGACGTCTGCGTGACGTCATCCCGCGCACGCGCGCGGCACGTGCGGTCGGTCTGTTCGACCCGGTCCGACCGACTCAAGCGGTCCGACCGGCCCGACCGGTCCGACGACCGTTAACCGTTGACCGACGACCGTTGACCGTTGACTTTGACCGTTGACCGTTGACCAAAAAAAAAAAAAAAAATGTGTTTCTTTTTCAATTAAGTCAATGTGGATTATATGTAATCCCTTATTTGTTCTGCATTTGTTGCGGAACAATGCCTCCCCCGAGGTTGCGCACGCCTATTCGCGCGATTCTGGACACAAAACAAAAAGAATAGGTCTCTAAGTTGATAGCTGAGCTCACTGATCATCGATGGGAGAGAGGTGACTTAATTGATCACGTCCTTGAATATTATATGTAATCCCTTATTTTTTCTGCATTTGTTGCAGAAACAATGCCTCCCCTGAGGTTGCGCACGCCTATTCGCGCAGTTACCGATGAACAAAAGGATAGGCTGTCTAAGTTGATAGCTGAGCTGATTGATCATCGATGGGAGAGAGGTGACTTAATTGATCACGTCCTTGAATATTATATGTAATCCCTTATTTGTTCTGCATTTGTTGTAGGAACAATGCCTCCCCTGAGGTTGCGCACGCCTATTCGCGCAGTTACCGATGAACAAAAGGATAGGCTGTCTAAGTTGATAGCTGAGCTGACTGATCATCGATGGGAGAGAGGTGACTTAATTGATCACGTCCTTGAAGTCAACGGGAAAATTCAACAGGTCATATGGAATGGTCGTCCTATGTCACAGTCAAAGATGGTGCGATTTTTCATAAACACTCTTCCACCTAAATGGCAAGATGTGTTGAATCGCATATGGGATGTCAACGGAGCTGCTTCCTATAAGAAAATTGTGATGGATTTTGTAAATGAATATTACTGTATTGTTTCAAGGGAAAAGATCAAGAAATTGAGCAAAAGAGGATCTTTCCCAGTTCGTGTGCTGACTTGGTATTAGTTGTATTGGCTGATATATATTAAGTGTGCTTTGTGGACAACTTAATGTAATGATAACTACCTAATTGTGTTAATTGAAAGCATTATTGTTTTGTTGGATGTCTATTCTATGTTGCTTTTTCATTATTGTTGGTTCTGTTGTGGGTAATTAGTCATGGGTAGTTTTAGAAGTTTTTGTAGCTTCATAGAATTGATTTTGCATATGAAAATCATATTAATGATAGTTTTAAGTTAGGATTTTTGGAGGATGATTGGAAACATAGTGACCTTTTGATTCTGAAGCCTTACTTGAAATTATTCATTAATATGATGGGTCTATGTAAATAGGGATGCATAAATGATAGGCATTAATAATTCGTGCATATTTGTCTGATTTGTTCAAATCAATGGCTTCAGCCACAAATAGCATAGTTGCCGAGCTGAACAAAGGTGAAAAGCTCAATGGAGACAACTATGAAATTTGGCAAATGAAAATCCAGTATGTGCTGGAAGAGCAAGAAGCACTTGAGGCTCTTATCATGACCATGGTAGAACCTGAAGAGGGAACCACTGCACAAAGACAAAAAGACAAAGAAGCTTTTTCTGCGTGGAAAAGAATGAACTCTCTAGCTCGCATCACGTTGCTGAGCAGCATGGAAAATGACGTCATGCGAGAGTTTCGGCGTTTTGACAATGCCAAGGAAATGTGGGAGGCATTGGCAGCTAGATTTGGTCATACTTCGGTGACTAGGCGAGGGGCTCTCACTATCGGTTTGACTCTTATAAGAAGCCTCATGGTCGATACCATGAAGCAACATCTTAGAAAGATGTCAAACATGATAACCGAGCCGAGAGATGTTGGCCATGTCCTCACGGATGAGCAGCAAGTGCAAGCAAAGTGATTCGTTCATTGCCTCAGAGTTGGGAGCATATGAAGGTGCACCTGACTCATAATGAAAATATCAAAACCTTTGAGGATGCAATGCGTCATCTTGAGCTGGAAGAGGACCGCCTGTTGGCGGCTAAGCCGGATGCTGAACTCTATCATGCTAGTTCTAGCTCAAATGGAGCTTCGAGCTCCAAACGCAAGCGCCCTAACTGGTTTGATAAGGGGAAAGGCAAGGAAGAAGCAGGTCCTTCAAGGAAGAAACCCAAATTTAACCAACATGGAAGAGGGAAGAGTCCTCGCATGAAAAAGCTTGCAAGGGTGAAATGCTACAACTGTGACAAGAAGGGTCACTATGCTCACGACTGTCGTGAGCCAAAGAAGGTATGCACCCCTTGTACTTTTCAGAACTTTGCTTATGTGTCGAGTTCGTGTTCTTAACTCGAGTCTAATCCTTTGTGGACTGTGGATTCGGGAGCGACGGACCATGTAGCGAAGGATAGAGGATCCTTCGTGGAATTCCGACGAGTACCAACCGGAACTAAGTGGATCTATGTGGGAAACAACTCCGAGCTGAAGTGAAAGGAATTGGCACATGCCAACTGAATATGCGTGGTGGACGCACTTTGTTCCTTCATGATGTGTTGTATGCTCCGGAGATTCGTCGGAATTTAGTGTATGTATTAGTGTTGGTTAAATTAGGTTTTAATATGAACTTCTATAGTAGATGTGTGAATTTGTTTTTGGATACAAATTACTATCGTTGTGGTTATTTTCTAGATGGTTTTATTGTATTGGATATTGAGTATATTAATGCAAATGTTTGTTATTCCCTTATCACATCTCCTAATACCTATGATAATGATGTGAATGTGTGGCATGCTAGACTTGGTCACATTGGCCAACAACGTATGAATAGACTAGCCAAAGAGGGCTTGTTGGGCAACATTGAAAAAGTCGATTTGCCCATATGTAAGCATTGCCTAGAAGAGAAAACGACAAGGAAACCATTTGGGAAAAGTAAAAGAGCTGAATTTCCTCTGCATTTAATCCATTCTGATGTCTGTGGTCCAATGAATGTGAGAGGAAGGCATGGGGCTGTTTATTTCATCACCTTTATTGATGATTATACTCGATTCGGATATGTCTATTTGATTTCTCATAAGTCTGAAGCAATAAGTTGTTTCAAAAGGTTTATGAACCTGGTAGAAAATCAATTAGACAAGAAAATAAAAACATTGAGATCCGATCGAGGTCGAGAATATTTATCTGATGAGTTCAGAAATTTATGTGATGAAAAATGAATAGAAAGACAGTTGTCTATTCCATATACTCCTCAACAAAATGGTGTTGCGGAGAGAAGAAACAGAACCCTACTGGAAATGGTTAGGTTCATGATGGCGCATGCTAACTTACCAATTACTTTTTGGAGTGATGCATTGTTAACTGCTGCCTATATACTTAACCGGGTGCCTTCCAAATCAGTTACTTCCACTCCATATGAGTTATGGACAGGTAGAAAACCGGACTTAAGTTTTCTTAAGCCATGGGGTTGTGCTGCCTACACACATGAGTCCTCTCACAAATTTGGGAAATTGGGTCCGAGAGGAAAGAAGAGTATTTTCATAAGATACTCAGAACACTCAAAAGGGTATGTGTTCATAGGTGAGCAGGAAAGTGGGAGTATAACTGAATTTGAATCACGAGATGTCACATTCTTAGAGGATGAATTTCCTAAGAAGGGCGAAATAGGGGAAGATCACACCCTATTTGAGACCTTGGATCAAGATAATGATATTAGTGGAGTTCATCCAAGTGGGAGCATAATAGGGAATGATGTGCAAAGTGTACAATCTCCCATACGGCGAACAAGTCGCCAAAGTATTCCCCGTCGACGTTTTGACATTGAAGGGGAAACTTTTATGGTTGCTCCACAAGATGAGGATGAGCCAAGAAATATCAATGAGGCTCTGAATTGCCCTAGTAAGGAAAAATGGATTCATTCAATGGAAGAGGAAATGGAGTCAATGAAATCAAACCAAGTCTGGGAACTGGTTGATCTTCCAAAAGGACGCAGAGCTATTGGAACAAGTGGGTTGTCAAAATAAAGCGAAAGGCTGATGGCTCGATAGAAAGGCATAAGGCTCGCCTTGTGGCAAATGGGTATAATCAATAGGAATGAATTGATTATGAAGATACGTTTTCTCCTGTAGTAAGATTTATCTCGATTCGCATTATTCTGGCAATAGTGGCTAGTCTGGATCTTGAGTTACATCAAATGGATGTAAAGACTGCTTTCCTCAATGGAGAATTAGAGGAAGAAATATATATGGAACAACCTTGCTGGTTTCATAGTGAAATGCCAAGAAGAAAAGGTATGTCGACTTTTGAGGTCGATATATGGCCTTAAGCGATCATCAAGACAATGGTATATACGTTTTCACAATGCCATAATGGCATATGATTTTACAATGATTGATGAGGATCATTGTGTATATATCAAAAGATCCAAGGATCAATTTGTGATCATATCATTATATGTTAATGATATACTAATTGCCGGAAGCAATATGGAGTTGGTTAGTACTGTCAAGAGATGGTTGTCTTCTAACTTTGAGATGAAGGATATGGGTGAGGTTGCATACATTCTTGGAGTTAAGATTTCGAGAGATCGTTCGAAGAGATCGTTGTCTCTTTCGCAAGAAACCTATATAAATAAAGTTCTTGAACGATTTCGTATGCAAGATTGTAAACCCATAGACACTCCTATTGCAAAAGGTGAAGGATTGAGCCATAGACTGTGTCCGGGGACTCCACAAGAGAAGGAACAAATGAAACATGTTCCTTATGCTAGTGCTTTGTTGGGAGCTTGATGTACGCTATGATGTGTACAAGACCCGACATATGTTTTGCGGTTGGAATGGTGAGTAGATACCAATCCAACTCGGGTCCAAAGACATTGGAAAGCCGTGAAGAGAATACCGAGGTATCGAAGGGAACTGCTGATTTCAAGTTGAATTACCAAGGAAAGGATCTCGCGACTTGAAGGCTATTCGGATGCGATTGGGGAGGAGATTTAGATGAAAGAAAATCTACCTCGGGTTTTGTTTTCTTACCGAGCAATGGTGCCATATCATGGAGTAGTAAGAAGCAAACGTGCATAGCCTTATCCACGATGGAAGCTGAGTTCGTGGCATTATCAGCAGCAGTACAAGAAGGAGTTTGGCTTAAGAGATTCTTGGATCATTTAGGTGTTATTGAGAAAGCTGCAAATCAATTATTGGTTAACTGTGATAGCCAAGTAGCTATAGCATACACCAAAGATCCAAAGTATCATGACAAGACCAAACATATAGATACCAAGTATAACTTTGTAAAAGATATGGTTGCACGAAAGGATGTGAACTTACAGTACATATCTACGCATAGAATGGTAGCAGATCCTATGACAAAGCCAATACCTAGAGATGTGTTTTGTGGTCATGTAAAATCTCTAGGATTGCATAGAGTCTGATGTACTGAATTGTAATTTCCCTGAGTTGTTCACATTTATGAAATTTTGTTTTTTCATTGATTAATGCCTATGAATCTTTGTATGATCTTTATGCATCTTAATGCTCAGTGCATTACTTTAAGTTAAGAGAAGTATGTTGGACAGATATAAGATTAGCCCACTCACACGGGTAATCGCCTCTATTTACTGTGTGATAAATAGAGATGAGACTGTTTTTAAGCTTATTATCTAGGTGATAATCGAGAGCTCAAGCTTAAAACACGTATGTCGCCTTAACTGAGTTTTAAGATGAGGACATAATTCTTACGATGTCCGAAAGTAAAATACCCCACATATTTTACTTTATCTGTCTAAGATGCCGATGTGAGTTCGATGAATTTTGTGAATGAGTAGATACGTGAACTCAAGTTAGACATTGGGTATGTCTGAACTATCATCTGTACGGTATTGAAAAGTGTAGACATACGCTCCATGGGAAATGAGTTAATACCGTAATACGTATTTCATACTACGTATGCATAAGACGACCAATAAGAGTGGCAAAAAGTTTGATCTCAACTTTTATGACGTGTGAGACTCTTGAGGAAAAGAGTTCCTCAATTTAAGTCCCCTCATGACTCTTACTTATTCTCAAGATTTCTATTTAGTGTTTGCTATCTTAGGATGTTGCCAATGGTCATGAGTTTTGATTCGATCTAATGGGACATTTCTAGAAAAGCAAGCTGAACCGAAATTGAGAGTTTGAAGGAAAGAGGAAGATCGATTTTGGAGAATCACATTGTGGTTTTGTATTCACTGGTCGACCAATTATGACTGTCTTTGTGATAATTATAATTGTGAATACAATATATATAATTGTTTAAAAGAGATCAAGAGAGATATAAATGTGATCGATCGATCTAGGGTACTGCATACTAAATCTACTCAGAGTGTGACGCCCAATTATGAGCTGCTATATATTCCTAACAGATGTATAGCAATGAGCTCTCAAAGTATGCTGGTCGCACGGATTATTCACCGGTATGAAAGTTAAAGAGAGGTAAAGAGAATCCTGTTCAGCCCACCATGTGCGAGTGGGAGATGAAGGCTTTATTTGATTTGGGCTTAAGGCCCGTCCGCCCAAGGGGCCCGAGAAAGCCCGGCCCACGGGAATAGGGCCCGTGGAAAGAAGGGGGTATAAAAGAGGAGAGAGAGAGAGAGAAAGAGACACCGTTTTGATTAAGTTAAACGTACGCTTTTCTCTTCACTTACGCTCTCTCTCTCCCGTTTTCTTCAAAGGCAAAACAGTAAAGCACTTTGAAGGATTTTGCTTCCTCGGATCGAACAGGCTCAGTTTCGCTTCCACCATTGGCGTCGGTGTTTAATCTGTGGCTAAAAGGTACGCTCGAATCCGTGGTGTGCTTTAGGATCGGTGATACGTGTTAGAATTCCCGGGCTTGTCTTTCGCTTGAGTTTAGGGGTTCGATTTAGTGTCGAATCCGGTTTTCGGGGATCCGTTATTCCCAACAGGAGGGAAGATAGTATTGAGGAATTGGTGAAAGAGCTGTCGAATGATGGAAAAAAAAACGAGAGAGTTATTTTTATATGGGGAATGGGTGGTCAGGAAAGACCTCACTCGCCAAGAAAGTCATTGCTCATGACAAAGTGAAGAACACTTTCGATGGTATCGCTTGGGCTTGTGTATCTCAAGAATATCATCCAAGGATATCTTAGTGGGAATTCTCGTTAAATTGATCCCTGATCAAAGAGAGAGGGTTATGAAGATGATGGATGTTGAATTGTTCAAAACTCCTATACGAGATCCAACAAGAGAAGAGATGTATGGTTGTTCTTGATGATATTTGGACCAAAGAGGCATGGGATAGTCTTCAACCCGCATTCCCGATCAAAAACATGAGAAGCAAGCTATTGATAACAACCCGCAATAAAGCAGTAGCGGAGTATATCGATCCTCAAGGTTTATTCCATGAACCGCGGTGCTTATCAAACCAGGAGAGTTGGGATCTACTAAAGAAGTGGGCATTCCTCGAAACAAAAGGTAAGACTTCTTCAAGGTTATTATCCTAACATATAGTAGCTTCAAGAGATAATATTGCCTGCTTGATTCTGATTTATGGCGCATCGATTATCATTGTAGGATTAGGCGATGAAATTTCTTCGATGGACCTGGAGTTGGTCAAGGTATTGTTGCGGGCCAAGCTGTAGAAGGTATCGCAAAACAGTCAAAAATGGAGGGACAATTACTAGGTACTTCATTTCTCAGTTTCGCCTTTCGGTAGCTTTAGCAATTTATGAATCGATAGTTATAATGGAATTCAAATGATCGAAATATCAAGCATTAAGCACCATAATTTCAATATTTGGGGAATCAGATGCCCTTTTTGTTTCTTAATAGCTAACAATTATACCACTAAACCAAGATCCAAAGCTTTGTTCCTCCTTTCCTCTAATGAGGTTAAATACCGAAAGAGGCTTTTATAAGGCCAACATAATAAGCAATTTTGATCGGATTTATGAAATAATGTGAAGCCTAGCTATGTTACTTCTTCCATAGGCTTCATCTCAAGTCCACCTCTTTTGCATTTGTGCAAAGTTGGCTTAACAATAAAAGTAGGGATTGATAAGGAAAATCATGAGTCATTATGCAGCAAACAAAGATTTCATTAGAATTTGTGCGGGAGATTAGTAACACATTCAAGTTATGGAAGATCACACTCGAGTAGTCCCTATGCTGCTTTCATATTTCTTCGTCGAGTAGGTTTATTGTTGCTTTATATTTGCTTGAGTCACTTAATTCGAGCCACGGATAACAAAGATGATACATTCCATTTGTCAATTTAGACTTCTTGATATTCTAGGCGTAGGTGGAGGCATATACAAGAGCTTTGTTGTGGTCCCTAATTTCCCCTTACAAAAGTATAAATGAACCACAAATTATAAAGAACTATAGCATCTTTCTTTAAAAGCACATATTCGTCCTTGAAGTAATCTTCTTATTACAGTTGCATCTTCCTATGATTGTTGAGTTGCAATTTGTTTCATGATATTGTGTAGTAATCACTGAAGACATGAAGAAGTTAGCACATGAACTCCTTAAGAAGTGTGAAGGATTGCCCTTGGCTATCATTGTGCTTGGTGGATTGCTAGCCGTCAACGAGTGGAAGACGATTCATGAAAAGATCAATTTGCATTTTAGTGATAAGACCGATGTATCAAAAGTGTTAGCCTCAAGCTATGATGATTTACCATGGCATCTAAAGCCATGCTTCCTCTATTTGGGTAGCTTTCCTAAGAATGCAGAAATTCCTGCAATGGAAATTCTTTACATGTGGATTGCTGAAGGTTTTGTGTCGCCGAATGCATACGACAGAGAGAGAGAAATTTCAGTGGAAGATGTAGCAAAGCAATATTTAACGGAGTTGGTTAACAGAGGAATGGTTCAAGTACGATTCAAATTAAGTGGAAAGATCAAAATCTACCACCTCCATGACCGGATGCGAGACTTATGCATCTCCAAGGCTCTACAAGAGGGTTTCCTAAGCATTCTTAACATTCAACAGGACAATGAGACGGAGAATTGTTCTACTTCAATGGCAATAAATGTTGGGTCAAGTTGCAAAGTACGAAGGCTTTCTCTTAATAGAAATGCGATTCCAAGCTTAAAAGCAAGAGGAAGGACTCTGGTCCACCTTCAAACTCTCATGTCCTTCGAACATGTCGCGTGCACGTCGAAGCAATTTCAACCTTATATTCAACCATTGTAAGTTTCTTAGAGTTCTGAAACTGGAGAACCTTATTCTGACTAGAAGCTTACCTAAATCAGTGGGAGACCTAGTCCATCTAAGATTCTTAAGTTTAGTAGGTAGTGTGTTTAAGGGCTTGCCACAATCTATGGGGAACCTTATATATATGGAATTCTTGGACTTGCTTACAGATAGTTATACTACGGTTTCCATCCCAAATGTTTTGTGGAAGATGAAAAGGTTGGGGTATCTCCATCTTCCCTACCAATTTGTGATCAAGGAGAAATTCTTTTGGGATAGAAAGAAATTGCAGTTGGGCACTTTAAAGAATCTACGGACATTGAGAAACTTTAATCTGAAGAAATGTGATGTGAATGATGTAGGCAAGTTTGCCAATCTGCAAAAACTAACCGTCTTTGACAAGTATGGTTGTGTTAAGCTAGAGATGTTTCTGCAACTTGCTAAATTCAATTTGAAACATCTTCGATTCTTGTCTTTGTATCTGGCATCTCCTTTATGGACTGAAGGTGAATTGAGTAAAATATCAAACTATCCCCATTCCTGTAAGTTGTCCATTATTGGAAAAATAGAGAAGTTACCAGAACATAGGAGTTTACCCCAGCAATTGAGGAAGCTGGTCTTACTATTTTCTCAACTTGAAGAAGATCCGATGCCAATATTGGAGAAATTGCCTCACTTGGTTGTTCTTATGCTGGGATATTGGGCTTTCAGTGGAAAGGAACTGGTTTGCTCTATAGGAGGCTTTCCTCAACTCAAGCAGTTACTTTTTTATAGATTAGATGATTTGGAGGAGTGGAGGGCTGCTGAAGGAACCATGCCTCATCTTTCTCGATTAGGGATTTGCAGTTGTCCCAAATTGAGGGTGGTACCTTCACATGTCTCTACATATGACTGTACGTACGAAATATTCGAGGAGATTAAGAAGAATGGCATTCAAGAGAGGGATATTGACGTGGGTGGCCAAGAGTGGCATCAGCTATCCGACAAGAGAGGAGGTGGGCCCCCCAGAATAATTAGCAGATGTGGAAACCGAAAAATTGATGAATAACCGCAATGTTGTATATAATTGATAAGAGTAAATATCTATTCTTATATATTATAAGTGAAAATAAAGTATTATGGCATTCCTCGACAAATTATTTTCCATGTCTTCTTTCCATCATAAATCATCATTCGTTTCGTTTTCCCTCTCATCCCTGAGGACTTCCAAATCAGTGGGGGTTGGAATCTGTTGTTTCACTCACTGTCGAGAGAACCCAGCGACTTTGCTCATGGAAGACTGCAAAGTTCTCGTGAGCGCCGTGAGGAGGAGGAGGAGGAGCGAATCGTTGGAAGACGTCATCGTGGAAGCTGCTGCATTGGAGAGGAGATCCGATCATTTCCATAAAAGCTGTATTGTGGAGACTGAACAATTACATATGTTACCTGTTGGAATGCAGGAGCATCCCCAGTGGCAGATTAAGAGCGGGTTCGTATATTTTCAAAAGGCCAATGAATCTACATCTTCGAAGGAAATTCCTTCCCTGCAGCTTA
Source organism: Eucalyptus brandiana (assembly GCA_014182725.1). Taxonomy (NCBI): domain Eukaryota; kingdom Viridiplantae; phylum Streptophyta; class Magnoliopsida; order Myrtales; family Myrtaceae; genus Eucalyptus; species Eucalyptus brandiana. Next base: position 7,433,485 of record CM024672.1, read on the forward strand.
TCAGTCAGACAATGGGTTACACAAGAGAGCTGGAGTGGATTGTTTAGGACCTGCGGCAGCGCGTGGTAATTTGCACTAGTATTTGCACACTTTGAAGATTGGTTATTTTATTCTGATGGCATCTCATCCTTTTGTTCTTTTTGAGAAATTTGATACTTATTTTTTAGTAATCATATCCATTTCATTGTTGAATACAATTTTGTATTTGGTCAATAGTATATTTTCCTTAGTTTACTTGCTTGGAAGAACCAGAAACCGAAATCAGTCTAGTCACATGGAGATGGACAACTTGGCGAATGTATACGTCATTCTTAATCAGTCTAACCCTATGAGTAGGCCTAGATACAATTAGGTTTAATCTATTATGGTAGAATTGAATATATGCACACTTGGTGACATCGATTGTCTCCGTTGATCAAAGAGTTGCAAAGCATCGACATAGGAAGGCCAACTAGGGTTGCTTGTGTCCGGTTCAACTTTTAGTTCAGTAGGTTGAAATAGCCATTGGCTGTGGGCTTGTGCTTGCTCCCGAATGATGGTATCCCGAAGAGACGGCATAGGGACAATCATATAAGAAATTTCTTTTCCCTTTATTTTTTCCTATTCTCCGGATTGAGCTCGTGAACATGTGATTTTACTTTCTACATTTGATGCATAACACTCTCAAGACTCGAGCGAGTCGGGGTTTGCAATTTGATAGTCTTGAGCGATCCATGATGTAGCCTTTGCATGGCAAAATCGTTGCTAAGTGCCGTTGCCCCTCTCTCATAAGTGATGTTCCTCCCGCAAAAAAAGAACAATGAAAGTCATCATTAGTTTGCTTAATTGATACTTCTGACAAATTTCAGGGAAGAGTAAGAGGAAGAATATAATGGGTGGGTATGCAACAATGGTCCGCCTCTTCTGAATCATGGCATTATGATGAATTAACTCCTTGCTGTTAGGATGTGACCATCATTGATGGATCTTGTCATATCTCATGATGATGTAATACTGAACATTTGAGGAATTCCCAACCACCCAAATGTTTCCAATTTCTTAATATTTATTTTCTTGTTTATTCCTTCGGTTTTTTTTTTTTTTTCAAATTACTGTCGGCTTTTCTTGTTTCTTTTCAGTAGACCCTTCTGCTCCACAATGCACGTTTTGTTTCCATCTTTACAGTGTTGTCTTACTCGATCTTCAAGATGACGATACTAATAAAATGCTGACAAGTGGAAAGACTTTGCCACCTCGCTTTTCATTGGAATTACAGGATCTTTTGCAAAACTGCACTTTCACTGGATTTGCATGCACAGTGGACCATGGCGAATGCTTGAGACTTATATAGAAGATGCACGACATAAGTTAGAGTTGGTTTATGATGAGAAAGATTAAATGTCATTCAGTTGCTAAATTGAATGTGGAAGCCTCACATCACCAGCCTTCCTAAAGAACTGTTTAGTACTTAATGAGTGTGCTGTTATTATAAGTGTGAAGATGGAAGACCAAGATGCCCTTGAGCGAGATTTTTTTCAACTGAAGCCTTAATATACAGATGCAGGGTAACTTTTGTCATGGCGTTGCTTAAAAAATTGTTTGTTCATACTCATGTCACGTGCATTTGCGGACACTATAAGGCATTAGACCAAAATTGCTGGATTATGAGAAAGATTTCCCATCCTTATTGCTTTATTGACCATTTTGCACTCATCATTTTTATGTAGACTTACTTGAAATTCTTATGGTTGAGCACTGGCTATATTCCACCATCTCCTCAAGAGTACCCTATTTTAGGTCTCAAACTGACTATTAGTTAGTTTGAAGAGAACTCAAAGAATTCAGAAAATAAGTTAAAGTGTGTAGCTACATTCAAAGAAAAGTATGTGTAACATGCTCCGCTTAGACAACTCTAATAATTAATGCAGTCGACTCTATAATTTCCTTTTTCTCCTTAAGGGAAAATTTAGCCCAATTGGTAACAAATTTCTGAATTGGTCAAGGACCGACCGAACCACTAACTCTAAGCGAATTAATTTAATTAATTTAATTAATTTAATTCTTTTTTTAGGGAAAAAGAAAGAAGTTGGCTCCGCACCGTACTAAGCGAATTAAAGGGCACTCACCCCGCAATTTACATATAAGCCCCTCCTTTGAAGGCACACCGTACGCAATACAAAAGGAAAAGTCCCAAGAAGTCAAACCGGTCAAACCTTCATAAAAAATTCAATTTACATAAGGCCTTCGAGAAAGGGAATTCAATCAAAAAAAGAAATTGTGGAATTTCTTTCCTCGTATCTGATCAACGAATGATTTCTCCAGTGAAGGGAATTCTCGCTCCGAATTGAGATGATCGTAGATCGTCGCGATCGATCCGATTGAGCTCCGAATTGAGATCACTGCTACTCTTCTTGTCCCCAATCGCACATCGCTTCAGGTTCGTCGGTCCCGATTTCGTCCTTTTTTGTTTCGCACTCGACGGTTCTCCAGCCCTTCAATCTGTCTCCCGTTATCAAAGCTCTGATTTTTTTTTGTTGTATCTGGGCGTGAATTTCTCCCAATTTTCTCCCTCCTCCGGTGCTTGAGAGATTTTCAATAAGAGTGATGTGGAACGTCGTCTGCTTTTGCTTGTTTTGTTGACGCTCTCTATAATCTCTCGTTATGGCTGTCTGCAATGGTCGCCTGGCGGTATTGGGTGTGGTTTGTTCGCTGGGAAAAGAGTCTTTTTTTTTTTTTTTTGTATGTATGTTGCACCGGCTGGGGCATGCGTGGACCCTTTGCGAGTTTGAATGATTACAGGAAGAGCGAGTGAGAACTTTTTGTAGATTGATGTGATGAATGTTCAGGCGGATATGTCGGGGCATGTATCTGGTTAGTTGGGTGCTCAGTTGCATGGGGTGTCCCCGCAAGATGGCAATGTCATCCCGAATATGGTAGCTGCAGGCAGTGGCGCCTCTCATGCTGCGTTTGGCATGGACACGGATACTCTCGGAGCTCGGCACTACATGCAAGAGAAGATGTAATTTAGTCTAGAGCACTTGTTCTTGTGCTTTAACCTCCAGGGTTCCACTGGTCCTTGTTTGCTGATTGAACTTTTTACTGTCCCTTTTAAGCTTTTTCTCTTAGCACAGCAGCATCAGCAGCCAATTGATGATTCTCAAATACATAAGCTGAAGGATATTGCTCAACGCCTGGAAGACGGTCTCTTTAAATCTTCTCACTCAAAGGTCCCATTTCTCATCATTTCTCTCCTCTTCTTCTTTGTAGAAGTACAAGAAGCGGCTTATGATTGCCCTTTATTGAGTTTTTTTTAGTGTTTTACATTTTACATTTGCGAAAGCCAATAATCTGTTCATTTCTCTTGCCTGGTTTCACCTATTTTTTCTCATTATTATCAGTATTTGTTTTCTTTTTGGTAAATAGTACTTGACATTCTTTTGCTACTTGAAAATTACAATCATGTAGGATGAGTATATGAATTTAGGCACATTGGAGTCCCGGTTGCATAGTTTGATCAAGCGTCCACCTCCTAATAATCAAAATCCAGTCAATCCTAATGCAATGACGGTGATGATTCCAACCCTTGGATTGTCACATAATGGGAGTTCGACCATGATGGCGACATCTTCAGTGGATGCCCCTATGAGTTATATGGCTGGGAGTAGCAGCATGCAGCCAACAAATGCAAACACAGGAAGCCTTATGTCAAGCCTTATGCCAAACAGAATTTATCCAAAGGCATGTGCTCTCTATAATTCCTTGTTATGGTTGTCTGCGCCGATGCCTGGCGGTATTGGGTGTGGTTTGTTCACTGTGAATAGAGTTTTACTGTATGTGGCACAAGCTCAGGCATGTGTAGCGAGTTTGAATGATTACAGGAAGAGCGAGAGCTTTTGTAGATTGATGTGATGAATGTACAGGCAGATACGTCGGGGCATGTATCTAGTCAATTCGGCACTCAGTTGCCTGGGGTGTCCCAGCAAAGTGGCAATGTTGTCCTGAATTTAGTGGCTGCAGGCAGTGGTGTCCCTCATTCTGCGTTGAGCATGGACACGGATCTTCTTAGAGCTCGGAACTATATGCAAGAGAAGATGTAATCTAATCTAGAGCACTTCTTCTTGTGCTTTAACCTCCACAGTTCCATATAGTCCTTGTTTGCTGATTGAACTTTTTACTGTCCCTTTTCAGCTTTGTTCTCTTAGCACAGCGGCATCCGCAGCCAATGAATGACTCTCAAATGCAGAAGCTGAAGGAGATTGTTAAACGCCTGGAAGGCGGTCTCTTTAAATCTTCTCATTCAAAGGTCTTCCCATTCCTCATCAATTCTCTCCTCTTCTTTGTAAACGTACAAGAAGCGGCTTATGATTGCCCTTTATTGGTTTTTTATTTTTATTTATTTTTATTTTTTATTGTTACACATTTTACATTTGCAAAAGCCAATTATTTGTTCAGTTCTCTTGCCTGGTTTCACCTGTTTTTTCTCATCATTATCAGTATTTCCTTTTTCTTCTTATTTATTTATTTATTTATTTTTTGGTGAATAGCACTTGACATTCTTTTGCTAATTTAAAATTACAATTATGTAGGATGAGTACGTGAATTTAGGCACATTGGAGTTCCGTTTGCATAGTTTGATCAAGCGTCGTTCTCCTAATAATCGAAATCCAGTCAATCCTAATTCAACCATAACAATGATTCCACCTCCTGGATTGTCGCATAATGGGAATTTGACCATGATGGCGACACCTTCAATGGATGCACCTATGAGTAATATGGCTGGCAGTAGCGGCATGCAACCAATGAATGCAAATGTGGGAAGCCCTACGTCAAGTGGTGTCGTGCCAACACAGGAAGCCTTATCGGAAGCCTTATGTCAACTTGAATTGTAAATGAACATTTTCATTCAGATGTAGGCCTTGTGGCGGATGTTAAGTTATGTTTTGAAAGTTGGGGTATAATTTGAACGATTTTTCTTTCTTGTTTCCCAGTATATCGATGAAGATATAAACACCCACGCACTTTCATTTAGAAGAAACTACATAGGTTTCAAACAGAATTTACTGGCACTGATGATTAAACATTCACTTGGAACTTCAACAATAAAAGGATGAGAATGCAAAACGGTAGGGGATTCATTCACATTTCAGAAAATGTTACAGCTAGAATATTCAACTTGTCATTCCCTATGACTGAACAAAAAGAAGCATGACATATGACATACCTAACCTGTGGACTTAGTATGTAAGAATGAATCGCATGAAGTACCCTAGCTACTAAAGATTTTTCTAGTGATCAAACATACTTGCTTTCGGAGTAAATCTAGCATCAGATAAATCGCCATCTCTGCACATGATGCTGCATTTCCCATGACGTCACCTGGAATTCTGGCTACTTTTATTCCATTTTTGGTGGCAGCATCGATATCAACACCTTCATGAAGATGTAAATGTTGGGTACTAAATTCAGTTAAAAGCTAAAAGAACATAGTGATAATATTGACAAATAAACCTAAATCCCTCTGCCCGACATACACAAGCAAGCAGGGGTAGACACTATTTAGACCGACACCAAATTGTAGTATAAGCTTCAATTGTTTCACTCAAGCTATAGTATCTGACTCGAGGCGCTTGTTCTTCACCATCTCCTATAACATGATGCACATCATCAAGGGCTACCTAATTGACCTACAAAAATGGAAAATGGATGAATGGATGATCTTCAAGGTGCAGGTAGAGACAAATTTGGAAATATATGAAACAGTAAGTCCTTACCCTGCCCATCAATTGAAGCACACTAATTAACAAGCATATATTTACATTTAAACATAAGACCAAACCAAATGTGCAAAGTTCAAGATGCTTTTTTATTGCTAGTCTATTGTTTATCCAAAGGCATGTGCTGGCGACAATCGGATCGTTTCAGCAAGTTTAAATAGGACCCCCGACAATAGCAGATTGGTTTTTAATTCAGCCTAGTAAAAAATTTCATCACCTACATCAGTGTCTCAAAGTATGCAATTCTACTATGTTACAATGATCAAAGGCAGAAATGGGATATTAATTCCAGTGCAGTAGGTAGTTGAAATCTAGCTCTACCAATGGATACAAAAATAATTGGACGGCATCGAGACCTCAAAGGCGATGCAATCAAAATCCCTTCATACCACTCAAAACACATCCAGCTAACTCCATCAACCACTTCCAAATGAAGAAAGAGCAACATTAAGCATTTCCCTCCACTTCCTTTGAGCTTGTGAAGCTATAACTCCTGCTACAGAGATGAGGAGGGAGAGAGAGAAGGCACGGACGTTGACGTTCTTGCAACTGGGGACAGGTGAGGTAGAGAATGAGACGGAGTTTGCGGCCTCCAATGGTCCAATCTACACCTTCCTTTCCTCCTCAATAATTGCTGCAGATGGGATTTGTTGAATCACATCATAGTTTTTCCACAGTGGTCTGCCATGTCTCTCAAAAGGCAAAAAGGTTTGCATAGACTCTGTCACTGAGCACAACTCTTCCTCTGGAAAAGTATTCTATCTTATGAATTAATCATCTATGAATCATTTCACTTGTTACACCACGTGACAAAAATGATGTGACATATTTCATTAGTATGAATCCTATCTTATTCAACTGTCACTTGAATGTAATGAAAAATCCCACAACTCATCACGACATCAGGTGCATATTTATGCCGTGGCATTGGAGAAAAAACGTATTCTCATCATCCTCCAACTCACATTGAAACCTTTCTTCGCGAGTTTGAAGTTTTTTCGACCGGAGCTCAATAGGTAGGATTATAACATCAGGACGATTGATCAACTTTAAAACCATCCTCAATTCTCCAGCAGCGCGATGTGGTTCACGATCATTCAAACCCAGCAACACTTTTTCTTCTACTGCATGTTCCCCAATATCAACGTAGTGAGAATTGAATACCAGTGATTTTCCAGTTCCCAGCACTTCGTCTTTCCTAAGATATTTATTTGCCAAGACTTTCCTGCTCGCATCATACAGTGGGACCTGAATGATCCAAGGGGGATATAATAATGAGCAGAAAAGTTATTCCAGGACCTATAAAGAAGGGATGCTTAGGGCCTTATAACTTTTTTGCGTAGTGATATGCACTTAGTGTGATGCTTGGGTCACATAATGAACCATTATCTGAAAAACAAATGAAGTGATTCATGTTGGATCGGCAAACAAAGTAGCCAACCCAGTTTAATTTAAAGAACAGTGGCTTAAGGATGAAAACAATCTTAAAAGTGCTTCGGAATGACCTGGCTCCCTAGGGATCCGCGAACTCCAAGCTGCAAAAAACCATCATGGTATTTCTTGGCCTTTTGAGTTACTTGTGTGGTGTATAAAACCTGCCGTTCTACATGACAGGGAAGTGTCAATCTCCAAGTAGGACATGCCCAGTTAAACTAACACAAAAATAAAGGAAGGACACCGCCCACAAAAGAACATTCACATTCTCATGTGTGTCAGAAACGACTGAAGATAAATAATGAATCTGTTATTGTATTCGTTATTTCCATAACCTCAAGCTAAAAGGAGGCAGTAAATCCACGGCAATATCAAGAACATAGTCAGCTGGTTAATGAAAACTTCATTAGAAAATTTATTAGCAAGTAGAACGAACAACTTGCTAAGTAATGAAAACTTCATAAGAAAATGTAACATAAAGGAATATCCTGAGGAATCCATGTAACTCGGTTCATTGCCCTCCTCTTTTGCATGAAGTTCTCGTACTTATGAGTCATTCTTAAGTACCTAGAGCACAGTGCTAGAGCTAGGAAAATCTCAAGAATGTAACCGGTCAAGGTGAATTATGGATTTTCCAAATGAATGGACACACTTAGACCTTCTGTGAAGCACAAAGCTGAAAACTCAATAGATAGTTTTGTATTTTCGGTGAAGCTTTTATCTATTATGAAACAAAATCCGACCTGTTACCCCTGATATTCTGGCATCTAATATACTCACCTTTGCCCCATTCTGAGGCATCTGGCCATTTTTTTTCCTTCTGAAAGAGTACTAATGAATACATGTTCAGTGCATCACAAACAGAATCGGGTAATTATTGTAGATCATGCAAAACATGAAGAGAAGGGAATCATGCTCCTCAACAGAAAAGAAAGAGATGACATGGATAAAAATGATGATTTTTCAATTGTTGACTCTCTTTATCTGGTCAATGAAGAAAGTATTAATTTCAAATAAAAACAACGAATTGATTCATGGCATCTGCAAGTTCAAGGCCTTGCGGAAATCATCCCACGTCTCATGAACATCCCTTGGACTTGCATCCTTAAAGCTCTGAATCACAATGTGTTTGCAATATCATTCTGGTGAGTATGGAGTATCACCCAATTACATCAATTGCAGAGCAGCTGAATGATAGGGTCCATGGGATATAAACAATGAGGGAGAAATGTTAATAATCTATTGGAATTTTAAGACTTCAGGTTAGGAGGTAAGGTATATTACCTTCATACAAAGACTAAACATGTAAAATAAACACTTTATAGAACACCAGGAAATGGATCGAATTGAACTGTATTCCGGGTACCTTTTTAAGCAGATTTAACATTAATAACATTATGCTGCTGCTTTTGCATATTAATTCTTGAAGAGAATTGAAACTGTTTCCACACGCATTTAGATCCCTCAAAAATTCATCGTTTGCTTCACTGTTGCCACATTCAACCAAATGACCAGGAAATTCCATCATCTCCCCAGGGCTTACTTCTTCAGCTTTGTTCAGGAACCTGCCATCTAAATGTTTCCTGCTCATATCAACAAGAAAGCCTCGTAAAAGACCCAAATAAGTTTTCAATCATCTGAGCCATATTTATCCTGACAAAATTTTTTCACTAATCTGCTGAGAAAGGTATATGTCATGAAGAGGAAAACCAACTGATAAAGGAAGGAAGAGCTGAAATTTAATCCAGCAACAAGATAGCTGGTATTATCTAAGGGTAAAAATCAGGAGGAGATGAAGACTGTAGAGCTTGACCTGCCTAGTCATAGATCCACTGCTCGTACAACTTAAGAAGCCATCATGACATTTCTTCGACTTCTGAGTTAATTGAGTTGTATACAAGGCGTATCAATCTACATCAAAAGGAATATCATGTCAACTGCAGTGTCGAGACAACAATAACACTCTCGAATATAACTGCATAGAGAACATTGAGACCATTTTTCTAAGGGAAGTTTGGATATATGCTAAAAAGCTCCAATGATTTTCAAGAGAAGCCACGAAAATATATGAAACCACCTTGATTGAGAAGAATTGATATACGAAGCATCAGAGCTGAGAGAATCTTTATTGATCTTGAAAAGACTCTGTATGTAATATAAAGATGTGCAGAAACTGTATCCCAAGGAAAATCAAGAACGGATTCACAATCCAGGAGATACATCAAGAGAAAGACACGGCCTGGCATGGGCATAGATGAGTCAGCAAAAGTCCAAACTCACCTGTCATGCTTGATGTCCTTGAGTTCGGACTCGCCTGCAATATGCCATACCTGTTCATTTCGATCTTTTTGAATTCTGGAAATCGAAAAACAAAACAAAACGCATGCTAAGTTGTTGTAACCGGCAATTACATTACTCTTAAGATTCTTTTATGTGTGCTTACATTACTCTTTCCCTTTGAACAACGGCGATGAAATTGCTGGATGGAGTGAGAAAGCATATGATTAGAACTTTCAACCTTGTCCTTGTGTTTTACAGAATGCGGATGCGTGAAATGTTCGTAGAGGATGGAGTCCTTTCTCAGCACTCCGAAGCACCACTTACGATATACCTTGCCAGGCACGCTTCCTTCACAAGATTTATCCGTTGGTTTATTAGGACACAAAATTTGGTGTTGGCTCGTGCTTAGTAACTTTCTCTCAGTTTCAGAAGCTAAGAATCTGCGATACTACATGACAAGTGGCTTAAATGGCAAAATGTCTATAGGCTAAAAGTGTATGACCCATTTTCTGGTTTAACTACCATAGCATATTGCACGTAGCAAGATTGGTCTATCAGACAGAAAATTCATGAGTTACAGAACTACTTTTCTTGTTCTTCGGACATCTTGAGGACACGATCTTTTATGACTGATTTTCTTCTGAATTGACATTATATCCCCCACATGAACATCCAATACCCGTTGGAAACCCAAGGATCCACTTTAATTTATACTCATGTTGAGAGGAATAGGAGAACTGATATCGAGCGATATTCATGAACAATTGTCTCTTCAAGGCTTTGCTTAGCATGCGGAAGGCAAGAAAGGACTGCAAGTTATACAAGTTCTTGGACGAGAACTAAGTAGAACAGGGGATAAAAGAAAGTGGAGAAACCCATATCACAGTTTCTTTGCACCGCAAGTATGACCTATGCTGTATTTGTTATGGTAGCTTAAGCTAGCTTAAGATTTTGAGAATAATTTAATGCAATAAGAAACCGAACGAAAAGAAAGTCCTGATAAAATCACAATTTCTACAAGGAATTCCTTTGGAAGATCGTTGCCGCTCTATAGTTTATTGTTCACTCTTGCCTGTTATTAGAAACAGGAAAGGTAAATAATAAAGAATTTTGAGGAAGCTGAGATACTGTTTCCTCTTGGTAATTATATAAAGACAGGCTCACAGTTCAGAAAACACAGCTAAAACTGGGCAGCCCTTGGAAGGAACCAATAAAATGGCTTAAGCAGCTATTTATCACAGTCACAGGCTGCTTGACCCTCAGTTTGATCACTAAGAAGCTGCTGTTACATGATCTGCATGCTAAAACACAGCTAAAACTGGGCAACTTTCAAGAGCTGGGTATATGTTATCTAACGGAGCATCTAAACCGAGCATCTTTCTCGATAGGAATTGAACGAGCATTGTCTACAAATGAACGGTCTATGATGCAACTTTGACCTGCCATATAGATATTTGAAGACATGAGAACATACACAGTATTATTTCTGCTTCCTCAGCCGAATTTCTTCACCATGCGTTCACTTGTCTTAATTTTAACTAATATCTCAGATCAACGCGGGTGGCCTCTTTCCATTTTGATATGTAAGCATAGTGAACCTCAATATGTTGAATAGCGGGGCAAATACATTGATTATGTCATATAAATATGAAGTGTTTCAGACCAAACACCTATAAATGAACTTGGCACTAAAACACTCCCCATAAAAACAAGAGCTCGATCGTACAAATTTCAAATGCGATAGGCACGAGATTTTTTAGCACTCCATTCAGATTCTTGATAGTAGCAATACAGTCAATTGAGCAATGACCATTCTTCAAAATCCAATATCAAAACTGGGACACTTGGCCGTCACTTTTGATTGATCACTATCTCCTTCAGGGGTCTTCAATTCATCATCAGCATCACCCCAAGAATGCGTGAAAGAGATGCTTTTGATGCAAGGCTTGTTGCCACAACATTTGGGGTCAGCTTGCTCGTGAGAAGGCTGGAAGCGATAATTGGACCAGATGTATATGCTAGTCATACAGAATTCAATGCAATTGAGAATGTCCACTAGGTGAATACAGAACTAGATTTTTGTTTCCTACCAGCAGTTGCTACCTGCAGCTAATTTGTTTCTGCTTGTATCGTAGTCTGCACCAAAGAGTTTCAACAAACATCAAAACTCGTGAAGTTCTAATGGAGTTTTAAGATGCTTATAGTCACATCCTTGCCACCAAATTGTTAAAAAATGGAGCTGAAAGAATTGATTACCGTAAATTTAACAGTACAAGTAGCTGTGGAATAGGTGGGAGTTGCCAATTTCAAATTCCCCCCGTAGAGAGAAATTCATTGAAATCAGAGGATGATTCAGATGAAATTATACAATGTAGCTAAGGAAACATAAATTATGAGAAAGCTAACATTAAAAAAAAAAAAAAAAAAAAAAAGCTGAATTGAAAGAAATCATGGCTAAACCAACCTTTTTAGACTTCATGGGACCAGGAAACTTTTCATTGCCGAAGTTATCAGTTAGATTTCCAGTGTCCCATACTCCACCAAAGCTAGTTTAGCAGCTGGCGCTCTGTCTTTGAGCAGCATCATAAGAATTATCTGAATGCTGAAGCTCTTCTGTTAGTGAAGCAAAACTTCCCTTCCTCTCATATAACTTCCCCAGTAGCAACTTGATCTAATGGTTTTCGGAGGACGGATGATATTTGTAGGCTGCATGGATTGGATTACAAGAGCTCATTTGCAAGCTGGAGTAAGTAATACAACATAGGTTCCTCCGATAAACATGGGAGTTAACTTTGGAGGAAATGCAAAATAAAGGGGGACAGCAATGCATCGACATCAATACGACCGCTCCCAAGCTTAGTTTAATGACATTCTTCTTTAGGACCAGGTTCATGAAACAATCTATCCATTTTGTAACTCCTTTATGTGAAAAGATATTTTTTTTTCTTGTTAAATATCTAAATAATTTATTGATGATAATATCAATTGTATTCACTAATTCATTTATTGCAAGTTGTTCTTAGATTCTTTATTTGTCACTAATATACCAATTTGGGTTTTTTTCAAGGTAAAAAAAATTATTTTGGAGTAAATTTGTTACATTTATATCAGTTTGGAGTTTTTCGTGGTATTAATCATTTATTAAAAGATCCAATTAAAAGTGAATTATTTAATCACTACATTTGAGAACCAACCGTCACTTTATCAATCATGCACTCCTTCCTTTTGAATTTTCACTATATGCTCCATATCAAACCTCATCAATCAATTATAGGTTTGAATTGTATAGAGCTGAAATAACTCTCACTTCAATTGGGGTCAAAGTTATCTTTTTTCCCAAAAATATGAATAAATAATCCATACAGATGATAGGAGAAAATGAAACGAACAAAATGGGCAAATTGCAGAATGGATAAATTATGATAATATATATGTGAGCTTTGAAACTATTACACCCTCTGGCCGAAAACAAAGAATCTAAGTTCCAGTTCATCCTTGAAAAAAAAAAAATGACAGGCTCCTATATATAAGATGCAATCAATTTTAGAGATGATTATTGTGTAAGCTAAGCTTCAGCTAGAAGTCTAACTTGTTGGCCGAGTTTGGGATCCACAATTATAGATGCAACTTTCAACTAAGTGGATCCTCAACTCCATTGTTAACAAATGAATTGATAATGAGCATAGAGGCCCAAATTATTCAAAGCCATGGTGATTTCCTTTTCTCAAGCATTCTTTTCTTGAACTTTGATAATCAATTCTTTCCACGAGAGTTTCTCTTCTATTACATCCAAATCTCCTGACTCATTGAGGATCTTACTCATGCTAAATGCCTTTTCTCAAATATGCTGAAAATAAAGGATTAAATAAGGTACCATGCTGGTGTAAATTACTTTTCAAACAAGTGACGATAAAATGGAACCTCAATGGGATGCATTCATTTATTAAAATTAAATACAATATACATGTCAACACTAGAATTGGGCTTGTTTAATGATTTCTTTACCTATCATCAGTGTACAAAATAAAAGTGAGAAACAAGTAATGACAGATATAGAAATGTTCAAGCTCCGCACTCGGGAGCCACTCCGGATGTTCCTTCGCCTTCTGGAAATATTCAAACCCACTAGGGATGGTCCTACATTCCAACAAATAAAGAAATGTTCAGGCACAGAACAACTTTTGACCTGGATGAATTCTTCAGCACACTATGAATCTACTGTTCGCTATCTACAACATCGGCACTTCTTCAAGCACGAGGTTTCCATACTGAGCCTACCTTGCAGGCCAAACAACACGTAGATGTGGTAAGTGTCGGTTTTATATCTGTCCGCAGTACCACAATAGGATAAACTTTCCTAACCCTTGAAAAGGATATAAATTAGCAACCCCATAGAAGAGGTTTCATGAGACCCTCCGTAGGCCTGAACTGGTGCTGGAGAGTATATTATCCTTATGAGCGAATTAGTCAATTTAAAAACAGAATTCCAGGTAGAGAAAGCTAAAATTCCCTCATCGCAGGAGAACAGCAGCATTTGCCGTGCGTCGCCAATCGATACATAATCATTTGCTTTTTCGCTACATCCAGCAACTTCATCTCTGTTGTCCAAAGGGAAAGAATAAAGTAGGCACGCATAAAAGAGAACGTCTAGATATACAAAGAAATGAATTACTCATTCCGGAAGCAACATGGCGATTTCGGCTTTTAGCCACCCCAGTTTCTACTCTCGCCCGCGCATTTCGTCAAACATCTGACCAGCGCTACGAAACGCTCGGATCTTCTGCCCATTCCATTGCAGCTTTCATGGCGACGATTTCAACGCCACGAGTGAAGATTCTCGATTCTTCATATGCTTCCCATCCAGCGTCTTTATGGAGAAGCATGGAATTTGCTCCACCTCCTCTCGCGTGCCCTTCGCCCTTCACCTTGTCCTCTCCCGGCGCGTGGGAGAACTTGCGCAATCTTCCATGAGCAAGTCCCGAGTTTTTCTACTCTCCACAAGGAGCGAAACGTAGACCTGAGCAGGTCCCTAAAAGGCTCCCGCCAAGCCCATGGGGCGGAACCACCCGGGAAAAATTCCCGGTGGGGTGAAAAACACCTGTTGGCCGCCGGTCGAGTCGGCGGAAGAAGATAAACACGCGGGGGCCCTCCGGGTTCTAACCCAACCCACCCCGGCCGACTGCTCTACTTCCCCCACAATGGTGGGGCGCGCATCTTGGTATGATGGCAGCTGGGTTAGAACCCGCGAAACGACGGATTCCCCCTGAATTGAAGTCCAAACGAGGATGATAGGGAAAATGAGACGAACGGAATGGGCAAATAGCAGAATGGATGGAATTTTTGATAATGAATACGTCATGTTAACTTCGAAATAACCGACCAAAAAAACAAAACTTCGAAATAATTGCACACAGATGGCTGGGAAGTAGCCTAGTGCTCTTGCATATGATGCAAGGGTGGCTTGACTCAACAGAGAAGACAGAGTGTGAAATAAAGAAATATATGAATTCGATTAGTGCGCGTGCGTACGGTTTAACTTATTATATATATATGATATAAATTTATTTCAAATTAATTTTCTAACCATAACAATTCTTTTTTTGGTAAAGAAAGAGAGAAAACCATAACAATTCTAAGGTAGCATGCTTGTAATAAATTTATCATAAATTAATTTTTAATTACGAAAAACCTCATATTAAAAAATAGTAAATTTGTGACAAATATACCATATGTTAAATTGAATTAATATAACGAAAAATCACAAAAATTGTACAAACTGTGACAAACAGATGGTATATATCCATCAACTATCACTTATCATCCAATTTAATAATTTGACAATAAAATTTAATGAAAACTAACGGATGATAAATATATCATAACTGTATTGGTTTGGGTTTTTTTTTTTGTGGTAAAAAAATTAGTTTTTGGTAAATTTATCACAGGCATACTAATTTGAGGTTTTTGGTGATAAAAAGATTAATTTTAAACAAATTTGTCATAAGTGTACTAGTTTATTAAACTTTTAACAAATTAAATTGATATTTCTTGGGAAAAAAAGAAAAAAGAAGAAGAAAATTGGCTCCCATCTAGCTCTTGCACCTTAAATTAAAGAGAACAAAGACCCATTCGGTTGAAATTAAATTTCAAAGATCAAATTGAACATTGATTAAGAATTTAGGGACCAAAATTGATATCACCTTCCCATTTAAATCTGGAGCCCACTGGCCGAGTGAACTTTTATAATTAGAAGCTACTAAACACATCCATGTCCAACTTCCTTTTGCGCTAACAACTCTAACAAGACATCGAAGTCTCGTGCAAGCTGCATTATCATATAACACTATCATTCTGGAATTTACTCATTTCGTTCGTTCCATTTTCCCTCTCATCCTTGTGAGCTTCGATGGCGGAATCTCTTATTCCACTCGCTGTGGAGAAATCTCACACTTGCTCATAGAAGATGCGAAACTCTTGCGGGTTTGGCGAGGGGACAAGTGAAGGGCACGCGAGAGGAGGTGTCACAAATCCAATGCTTCTTGAAAGACGCTGATACGAGACTAGACGAAGTGGGAGTCATTCCTCGTGGCGTTGCAGATATCATCGTCAAAGTCGTTGCTAAACCAAAGATGAGGGAAGATCCGAGCATATTTTTCAAATGCTGGCCAGGTGGTTGACAAAATGGCCATGTGAGTTGAAATCTACACAGCGAAATGGGACTGTATGCACTCATGGAATTGGGAGCAAAGCAGGTTGCGGCCCTAAAGTCGACGTGCAATGGCAGAACTAGGCCCTTCATTTGAAGCTGCAGGGAGACAGATTCGAACACGCAAATGATGGGCTTTCGTTCATTTGCCATCCCACGGCCCAAGAGAATATGGGCAGGTAAAAATGCACCCGTCCTCAACCCTTTTCTTCAAAATAGTTCGATCAAATCAAATCTCCGACGAGCAAATAATTCACTACTTTGATTAGACTGTAAAGAATCGAGATCCGGCCGAATTAATCGAAAGATTTTAAGGTCTTTTCAACTTGATTAATCAACTCCAATTGAAGCATATCTTTTCGGATCGTTTCTCAGTCAGAGAAAAAGTGAGATATGAAAGAACAGAAAGGGACCGGAGAAAGATTGATAGCGTAAATCACGAACAGCAGTACATCACTGTTGTGGACCAAGAAGTAACCTTATCGCATTTTCAGAACATGCTCGAAGCGTATGCCCTCGAGTCATTAAAGCTCTATCTCGCACAGCGCTAAATATTACTATATCGACATTATCATCGCATTGCGGGCCAACTAAGTCTTGATAGGTGGGGGAGATTCACACCTATTTTCTTCCCCTCAACGAGGGAAAAAAACATCAAGAAACAGTAGCTATGAATTTCTACAAAGCTTTTGAGAATTTAAAGGTAATAATAATGATAATACATTGACAGATAGGGAGCGTCGGTGCATCCACGTTGTTTAACACTAATTGAAATTATTTGATCTATGCTTCGGAAACTTGAATAATCCCTCGTCTTTGATTAGAGAGTGTTTTTTTTTTTTTTTTTTTTTTGGTGACCCAGGAACCCCCCGCACGGCGGGCAGCCGGAGGAGTAAACCTGGGGGGGCTGCGTAAGCGGGAGGACCCACCACCCCCAACAACCCACTTAAGACATGGCTAGCACTTAAGTAACGACGACGCCGTGGATCGAACTTGGGACCTCTCGTGAAAAGTACCCTTGCCCAACCACCTACGCCACCACGGGTGGTTTGATTAGAGAGTGTTCGTTGTTAGGAAGTAACTTTTTGAAAAATCAGCACAAGTTGTTGCACATCATTTTTCAAGCGCATGAAATAGGAGAGACATGTTGTTTTCGATTTGTATAGTCCAATCCTTGAATCTAGATAAACAATGAGGCGTGAACCATAAAACTCAATGAGAAAAACGGAAAATTATGATTAAAAAAATTCCAATTGGCTTTTTCAATACGTATTAATCGAAGGGACGAGCAACAACAGTGAGGCACCTTCTCAGTTTCTTCTCATAATTTCTTCAGCTCCTGTGCTTCCTTCTTTCGTTACAATTTTTCGTGCGGTTGTCCATCAAAGGGGCCCAACAAGGACAAAAAGAAAAGAGACGAAGCATTCGTCGTCGAAACGTGCAAGGCACGAAGCAAGAAGCGATCTCTGTCGTTTCTCGCCATTCTTTATGGCATCCCTGTAACAAATTTTTAGCTCCAACTACTCATGTTTTCTCTTTTTTTCTTTTTTTGACAATTTCTGGTTATTGACTGCCCTACCATGTGCATTGATCTTTCTTTACATTTTCTTTTGTTACGGTTGTCTAGGCAAAAGTGTTTCCTGTAGAAGTTGTCATTTATCTACCCAACTTTTTCTCCGTTTCTTTCGGTGCTGATTGTTGAATTTGGCATATGAGAGGTCATATCTTAATCCACACCTCTTCAAAAGCAAGAGATAATTTCACAAATTGGTAAACTCACAACACCTCGAATCCGCCTCCTTTTGTTTCTTTGCTCCATGGCAAGGGTTTGGCCCAGACGATTTGCATAAAATGTCTAGCAATCCCTATGCTTTTAAACTATACTTATATGGCGAAATTAAGAAGATGTTATAACACAAGTATTTGCCCCTGCATCTGAGGAGGTTGGTCTTGGTCAGGCCGCTGAATTTAGAGAATGCAGAATTGGTAAAGGGGCCACACCACGTCTTTCTCAAGCTGGGATTGAAGTTTGTCCAAATTGAGGACCGTGTCTAAAGAAATCCATGTATGCAACAGCGAGGGAGACATTGTGGAGGCCGTTGGGAAGCCATATTGAAGGGAGAAATCAAAACACTATATGAGTAGTACTTGACGACTTTCTCTACCTAGTTACCAAATTAAAAGCAGTATTTCTCAAAAGCTAATAATTTTGGTAGTGAATTGCTCAGTTCGTAGATTAATTAGCAATAGCAATAGACAATAATAACATAACAAGATTAATTGGCTTGAAATCTTTGTGTTGAATCAAATTTCAAACCAAAAGGCAAAATTTGTTGATTTTACTAGATTTTGCCATACCAAACTAACCAGAATATATCCATCCCATCTTAATTCGCTCTTTCATGCTGTTTACTAGCCTTGCATTTTTCTTGAAAATTATTAAAAGTAGCCTTTAACTCCAATTTCTTCAAGGGTTAAGATGAACAATTTTATAGTTGGCGCTAAAATTGGATGCTGACCGGTCTTTGATTGGTCAATTTAAGGAACCAATTTGTGTTTTTTTGCAGGGGATTCTTGCCCACATCGCAAAGAAACCCTAATCCTCTGGTCTCACTGTTAGTCGCTTGTCTCATCTCTGTCGACGAAAGGGATCATCACCACCGTCTAAGATCATGTAGTCTGACGTCATCATCACCACCATCGCGAATTTCATTGCGACCGAAAAAATGTTAACAGGTAACCCTAGGTGCGGTCTAAAAATAGTCCCGGAAAATAAATGTTAGGCCGTCTCGTAACTTTCGTGCACTAAACTGAAATCTCTTATAGTGGACTGGCCACCTAATAATAGAGTTCCATAAAATTACCTTTTCTTTAGAATTTAAGAATCTCTAATCATATGGAATGCAAATTCTGCATCATCTTAAAAACTCTGTTGTTTTGTTTGGTTAGAGCTTCGGGAGCTTTTCATGTTGCAAATTGGGAGATCCCGCATTACTATCATTAATTGCATGCAATTGTTCTAGATTAGGCTAATCATATAGATTAGAAGCCTGAACTTGCTAGAATTGGGAAGTTGGTAGGGTATGTCATGGACATTTAAGGAATCTGTCCTCCATGCCTGTGCCTGGATTGTGAAAATAAAAAGAAAAAAGATACAACAATTACTCATTAATCTTTTGTAAGACTTTGCATGAATAGATAAATACAAATGACCGATATCATCCATAAGTATAAAGTTGTACAAAGCATGTTAAAGTCACATCTTAAACTTTTCAATTATGGAGCATTTCATGAACATTATATACATGTGATCATTTTGCATCTAACTAATTGCTAGAATGGCATCATGGATATCCATACTTATATTCCGGAGTCAAGATATTTGATCATTAACTCAATGAGAAATCACTACAATACTCTCCTAAATTTTTAGAATGTGAAAAGTTCATGTATAAAGTTTTCAAATTAGACAAGCAGTTAGATCATCGCAATTTACCTTTAATTTTGTGGAGTTGAATATAATTAACATGGAGGAGTGTAATTGATTTGTGTGCGTTTATGAAATCGCATGAGCCATAATAATATATCTTATAGTAGGTATGATCCGTGGTGGTCTATTTTTCCACCCACAAGGAACAAAAATGTTGCCATCAGTATTAGCCCATGTGAAACCAATCTTTTGAGGAACCCATAAAGCAGAAGTATAGACCTGAGCAGGTCCCTAAAAGGCTCCCGCCAAGCCCATGTGGCGGAACCACCCAGGAAAATTCCCAGGTGGGGTGAAACACTGGGGCTCTGTCGGAGTCGGCGGAAGAAAGATAAATTCCGATAGCGAATCGGCGGGGGGCCCTCCGGGTTCTAACCCAACCCACCCCCGGCCTGACCAAGCTCTACTTCCCCCACAATGGTGGGGCGCGCATCTTGGTAAGATGGCAGCTGGGTTAGAACCCGATGACGAATTGACGGCAAGCCGCTGGCCTTGAGAAAGCAATCTTTCGACTACAAATAAAGCTGGTAGCCCATTAGACACCCATGTTTTGACGCCACGTAAAGCAAAAATGTGATACCACCCATCTGTGCGGCTTTGTTGGCGGCGAGCTTCTCCTCTTAATGTAAGGGAAGGAATTCGATTCCCGGACTTACTCGGTGACACATGTGTGGTAGCTAGCACGTGTTATCCCCAGGGTTTACCTTATGTTACCTCGGGCCTTTCGGGCTGTCCGTATTGGTACGGTGCACGGATTTCCTATGTCAAAAAAAAAATGTGATGATTGATGTTGAATTATTGCCACCGCCCAGGGGAAACCAATCTTCTTTTGACGGCACATAAAGCAAAAATATGATGCTGAATCATTGCTCATAGCCCGTGTGAAACCAATCTTCTTTTGACTGGACATAAAGCAAAAATACGATGTTGAATTATTGCACTAGCCCATGTGCCATTTAATCGTCATGCCATCGCCTATGTATGGTCAGCCGCGGAGAGTAGTGATGGCGATGGCGATGGCGATGATGCGGGCATTTTTCAAATGCGACAAAATGCCTACTGATTTAAAACAGTGTTCGAGCGCATGAAATGGAAGAGGCATGTTGCTTTGAGTTTTTATAATTCAATTTTTTAATTTAGATGAATGATGAGATGTAACATATAAACTCTAAGGAGAAAAACGAAAAAACGTGTTTCAGAAAATACCTATTGGTTTTTTTAAAATATATTTAATCAAAGGGACAAGCAACATGAAAAATATGACAAAGCAACGCGGTTGAAACGGCGAGTTACCTCCTTAGATTTTTTCTCATTTTCTTCATCTCCAATGGGTCTTTCTTTGCAATTTTTCGTGCAGTTGTCCATCATAGGGGACCCAAAAAGACAAAAAGAAAAGAGACAAAGCATTGGGGGTCAAAACGTGAAGCACGAAGCAAGAAGTAACCTCTTTCGTGTTTCGCCATCCTTCATAGAATTCCTGGAATGAATTTTTGGCTCCAACTGCTCATTTCTTTTTCTTTTTCATCTTTTGACAATTTCTGCTAATTGACTACTCTCTCATGGTCCGTTGGTCTTTCTTTAGATTTTCCTTTTTTACAGCTAGCTATCTAGGCAAATGCGTTTCCTATATAAATTGTCATTTATCTAACAAACTTTTTCTCCGTCTCTTGTGGTACTAATTGTTTAATCTGGTAGATGAGAGGTCACATCATAATCTTATAGTAATCCTTCTCTAAACATGTGAATGAAAGAAGTGAGAGCGAGCCGCCCCCCAATACTACTTTGAAGGCTTTTTATAAATTTATTAGAATCTTATTAAAGAGTCTTTAAGGCACTCATTAATCATGTCTAATAAAGAAAGATTGTTATCTTCATTATATTGATTGTGCAATAAATGGGAAATTTTTCCACTAAAAACTTTCACATGTCAAGATTGGTTTACATAAACATGTATCATATATTCTTAGAGTATCTCTACCTTCCAAATAAAGTCACCACTTTATTGATTGGAAAAAGCTGTGATTGTATCTTTTATTTTGTATAGAGAAATGTGAGACAAATTGCCAAAACAACAAAATTACTTCATTAGGACTATGCACCTCCTCCCAAAAAACAGGAGATAATTCCACAACTTGGTAAACTTATGAACGCCTCAAATTCACCTCTCTTTGTTTCTTCGCTCCTTGGTAAGGGTTCAACCTAGATGATTTGCGTAAAATGTCTGGCAATCCTATCCTTGTAAACTATACTTATATAGCCAAACCAAGAAGATGTCGGAACACAAGTATATGCCCCTACATCTGAGGAGGTTGGTCTTGGTTGGGCTGTGGAATGGAATGGAGTCACTAAAGGAGACATGCCACATCTTTTTCTAGTTGGGATCGTTGTCTGTCCAAATTGAGGACGCATCTAAAGGAATTTAGGTATGCAACATTGAGGAAGACATTATGGAGGCCGTTGGGAAGCCACGTCAAAGGGAGAAATGGAAATGCTATGTGAGTAATACTTGGCGACTTGCTTTGTGTAGTTGTCAAATTTAAAGCGACATTTCTTGAAAGCTAATAATTTTGCTAGTGAATTGCTCATTTTGCAAATTAAGTAGCAGTGACGGTACACAATAATAACGTAAGAAGATTAATTGTTGATTTTACTAGATTTTGCCGGACCAAACCAACCGGAACATATCCATCCCAATCTTAATTCGCTCTATTATGCTTTTCATTGGCAATGCATTTTTCTTGAAAATTATCAAAATTAGCCTTGAAATCCAATTTCTTCAAGGTTTAAGATGAACAATCGTGTAGTTGGGGCTAAATTTGGCTGCTGACCAGTCTTGAAATTGGCTATTTTAAGTAACCAATTTGTTATCATGCACGCCATGTAGGCTGATAAAGTGGTGGCTATTAACTATTTGATATTTTCTTTCAGTTCAAGGTCTAAAAATAGTTGAGAAAATAAGTATTGTATCCTCTCTATTAGTATGAAGTTGTGTATATAATATTGCCACCACATGTTAAAGTATTCAATGGTGGAGTTTTTCATAGGTATTATATACATGCGGTCTTTTTGGGTCTAACTAATTGCTTTTAAACTTTGGATGATAATCTCTAATGTCATATCCACTACACTTATATATTTAGGCTCTGTCCGTTTCATAAAGAATAACTTCCAATAAAACATTTTTCGGATATTTCGGTATTCGTTTTATGAAAAATAAATTAGTTGTGGAAAATATTTTCCACTAGAAAGAAAAAGTATTGTAAAAGATGGTAAAATGTTTTTCATTTTTTAAATTAGAAAAAACATTTTTCTTACTCGCTCTCTCTTATCTCATACCTTACTCGCCTCCTTCTTTCTTGTTTTCTTTTCTAATAATTCGAATTTTAAATTATTTTTCTTTTTCTTTTTCTTTTTTTCCACCTTCTTCTTTGGCTGGTCCCTAATACGGCTACGGTCGGCGATTGGTGAGCAGTGAGCCTCGAGCCTCGGGCCTCGCCTGGCTCGCCAAATTCTGGCGAGCAGCGACCAACAGTGAGCGCGAGCCTCTAGCTCATCGATCTGGCGAGGCCAAGGTCGGCAAGCTTGAGGCTTGCCCTTGCGCTCGCCGATCTCTAGCGAGCGGCAAGCTTAAGGCACATTGCTCGCCACGAGCCACATTAGCAAGCTAGCTTGCCTTTGGCTCGTCAATTAGGAGAGGCCAAAAGCCGGTCTTGAGCTCGCCCCTCGTTGCTCACTAGCAGAAGCTAGTCTTTTCGCCGGTCGCCGGCTGTTGTCGTGGATGGTGACCGACAAAAGAAAAAGAAGATAAAAAGATAAAAAGAAAAAAAAAAAGGAAAAAATCGATTTCTAAAAAATTATTTTAAAAATAAAAAAATTATTTAACAAAAGTGCATAGAAAAAAAGATTTTCCTTATTGAACAATAAAAAATATTTTTCACTTCATTTTTAGATTTTAGACGAATAACGGAAAATAATGATAATTTCTTAAAAAAAGACTTCCTAAGAAATATCCTCTAAAAATGCGGTATTTTTCATAAAACGAAGAGAGACTTAGAGTCAAAATGTTTGATTATTAATTCGCTGTGAAATCATTAGAGCACTTTGCTAAACTTTTAGAATGCGAGAAGCGCAAATATAAAATTTCTAAATTAGTCATACAGCTCGATCATTCAATTTACCTTTGTTTTTGAGGAGTTGAATTTGATTAACATGAACGAGTCTGATTGATGTGTGTATGCATTGTTTATTAGTTGGCACGAGCCTTGATATATCTTATAATAGATACTAGTTGCGATTGTGCGTTTTTCCCACCACATGAAACAAAAAAGTTGCTATCGGCATTAGCCCGTGCGAAGCCAATTTGTTGACGACACATAAGGCAAAATTATGATGGATGAATTCACGGCACATAAAGTTATTGGCCCCCTGAGAAAGTAATCTTTTGACGTCACATAAAGCAAAAATATGATGATTGACGTTAAATTATTGCCGTCGGCCCAGGGGAAATCAATCTTCTTTTGACGGCACACAGAGCAAAAGATACGATGTTGAATCATTGCTCGTAGCCCGTGTGAAACTAATCTTTTTTTTGGTAAAGGTGTGAAACTAATCTTTCGACGGGACATAAAGCAAAAAATGCGAGGCTGAACTATTACTATTAGCTAGCTGATGTGACACTATCGATGTGCCGTCGCCTATATAGTATATAGCTGTGGAGGGCGATGATAGGCACTTTGTCCCAATCCCAGTGTTATTATCGTGCGCTAATCATTTTGAAGTATTGTTTCGAGCTCAGTCATAAAATTGGCAGCGGATCGTTCGGAGAGATCTACACCGGTGGACTACTCGCTAATTGATACTCGATTTTTTCTTTATTTGTTTTGCTTTTAGATTGATTTTGATTGAAGTTTTTCATGGATTATTTTTAGGTACTAACACTCAAACGAACGAGAAGGACGCGGCTAAGTTTGTGAGTCACTAACTGATACTTGGTTTTTGCCTCATGCGTTCTACTTTTTCTAATTTCTGCTCGTTTTAGTTACTTTAGTATCGTTATAGTCATTGCATTGATATTTTGTTGATTTAATATTTTGACGTTTTATTTTTACGTTCTATTAGGCGATATGGACTGTGGCTTGTTCTGTTTTTTTTTTTTCTTGGGTCATTTGATTGACGTAGATAATGGTCACTTGCTTCCAATAAGTCATGGATGCTAACTTCCATACATTAGAATGATTATTATTAGCAAGTGGAAGCTTTCCTCAGTTTGTGGCTTTCACATGCATGAGAAAATTGTCAAAAAGTCATAAATTTATTGTTTTTTTATAATCTAATTATAAACATTTTAATTTTACTAATTAAATCCTAAATTTTTTATATTTTGTTAATTGAGTCTACCTCATCAATTTTAATCGAAATTGCTGACTTAGATAATTTTTAATAATATGTTGATATTTTTTCGAAATTTTTTATTTTTCCTTTTTTCTTTTCTCTCTTTTCCTTCTTTCCCTTCTTTTACCTTTTTTTTTTCTTCCTTTCTTCCTTTCCCCCTCCGCTAGTCACCATTGGGCCTCGTTGATAGCTCGTGGAGTTCGGCAGCCTCACAAGAGGGCCGCAATCGTTGGCCTCAAGCGAGGGATGCCTGGGCCTGGACTGGCAAGGATCGGGCGAGCCTTCACAGGCCTCAAGCAAGGGTTGGCAAGGGTGGGATGCCCTCTCTTGGGCAGATGAGGGCAAGGCGAGGACTGCTCTCACCAGTCAACTTGATTTTCCAGCATGTATACTCCCCTTTGCCCTATTCTGATGCATCTGTCCTCTTTTTCTTCTGTAAGAGTAATAATGAAAATATGTTTCAGTGTATCACACTCGAAATCAGATAATCATTGTAGATCATGCAAAACATGGAGAGAAGGGAATCATGCTCCTTAACAGAAAAGAAGAGATACTATGGTAACGGTGATGATTTTCAACTGTCATCACTCTTTATCTAGTCAATTAAGAATGTGTTAGCCACAAATAAGAACAAACAATTTGACTCTTGACATCTGCAAGTTCAAGATTTTGTGGAAATGAACATCCCGTGAACTTGTGTCCTTAAAACTTCAAATCACATTATGGTAAAATGTCATTTTGGTAAGTATGGAATATCCCCCAATAACATCAATTGCAGAGTAGCTGAATGATAGGATCGATGGGAATATAAAAAATTATGTCGTCCAGACGACAAGTATTTGTTGTCTGCGCGAGATGATTTGGAGCGTAAGCTCACTGAAAAAGGGGACTTCCACGGGAGAAAATTTTGACAACCCATAGGCAGTTATGATTTTAGGCCATGTGGTAAGGCAATTTACCTCCATAGGAAGACCAAATAGGAAAAAAGTCAATTAATATAACACCATGTAAAGAATCAAATTGAACTCTATTCCAGTTACCTTTTGCAGCAGAGTTAAAGTAGTAACATTATGCTGCTGCTTTTGCATATTGAATTTGTGAAGAGAACTGGAGCTGTTTCCACATGCTTTAGATCCCTTTAAGATTCATGGTTGACTTCACGGTTGTCAACTTCAACCAAATGACCAGGAAATTCCATCATCTTCCCAGGGCTTACTTCTTCAGCTTTGTTCAGGAACCTGCTATCTAAAAGTTTCCAGCTCGTATCATACAAGAAAACCAGGCAAAACGCCCATAAAAAAGGTT
Organism: Eucalyptus brandiana; assembly: GCA_014182725.1. Lineage (NCBI taxonomy): Eukaryota > Viridiplantae > Streptophyta > Magnoliopsida > Myrtales > Myrtaceae > Eucalyptus > Eucalyptus brandiana. The sequence continues at coordinate 7,459,841 of CM024672.1, forward strand.
TCCAATCCTCTGAGCCATATTTATCCTGATAAAAGTTTCTCACTAGCATGATGAGAAGTGCACAAACCATGAAGAAGAAAGCCAACTAATAAAGGAAGGAAGAGACGATAATTCAGCAACAAGAAAGCTGGTATTATCTAAGGTCAAAGATCAGTAGGAGACGTAGACTGTAGAGCTTGACCTGCCTAGTAATAGGTCCACTGCTTGTAGAACGTAAGAAGCCATCATGATATTTCTTCGACTTTTGAGTTAATTGCGCTGTGTACAAGACATGCCAATCTATATCAAAAGGAAGATCACGTCAACTGTTGTGCTGAGACAACAATAACAAACTTAAGAATATAACTAGCAGAATATTCAGACCAGTTTCTGAGGGAAAGTCTGGAAATATGCTAAGAAGCTCCCAATGATTTTCAAGAGAAGCCATGAAAAGAAAAAACCGCTGTGATTGAGAAGATTTGATATGCAAAGCATCGGAGTTGAGAGAACATCTATTGTCCTTGAATAGATTCTATGTGTAGTAAGAAATGATTCACAATCCAGGATATGACATCAAAGGAAATGATATATGGCCAGGCATGGCATATATCAATCTGCAAAAGTCCAAACTCACCTGCCGTACTCGATGTCTTGAGTTCGGACCTCCTACTAATATGCCACACTTGTTCATTTCATTCTTCTTGAATTCTGGAAAAAGAGAAACACAGATGCTAAGTTTTGTACCAGCATTTACTAGCTAATAAGAGAGTTGGATTATGTACGATTTCATCACCAACCTCTAATAATTTTCTGTGATGGGCTTAGGCTGATCGTCTGCTGTTTATCCTTCTGCACTTTGGTCTTCTCATCTTCTTAAAACATAAGCGAAATGGATTATACGATAACACAGGTAGATAATCACAACATTGCGAATGTACGAGTATTAGTTGTCAAATTTCAAATCATTAGAGACAATAACATGAGGAAAAACAAATATGTAAGAACAGAGAACACTGGCGCAATCAGATACTTTGACGAACTTGTTTCTGTGAAGTGAAGTTGTTCGCTTAGGAACTTTCTTTGCTTGGCTGTGAATATAAGTATCATTGAGAGGCTTTTGCCCTCCTTCAGGCTCTCCAACATCGACCAAATAAGCATTGAACGTCTCACTGGAACAAACAACTTCATTCTTGAAAGTCTGCATTCCAACAGCTGCTTGCTATCATCATACAGCATTACCTGTCAAAAATCCAACCATCAATCACGGCATGGCCTAATCCACTCAGAACAAGCTCAATCACGGAGAGCATGACGACCAAAACCACAGAACAGAACAATCCGTAAGGACAGTCAAAATCGAAAACCTATGCAGCATCGAGCTGTTGCTATCAAGCATTTCTTCTACCTGCGGAGAGAATATACACCTGTAGACTTCCCCATTACTCCATTCTTTTCTTCTTGGGGTGCTTTTCTTGCATCGGCGGATGTAGAATATGCATTATCAATGCAATATGCAACTTTCTAAGTACTTAATTTCTTTCTTTTCTTCTTCGCAACTCGCAGGCCTATATGTTCACAGCTTGTTAACGCATCAGAAGTGAATTCTCAAGTCATTCTCTATCATAATCTCCACTGATCATAGTCCGAGCAGTGCAATACCAATGGCCGAGTCTGTTGTTTCGTTCGCGGTGGAGAAAATAGGAAACCTGCTCATCGACGAGGTCAAATTCTTGAGGGGAGTGGAGGGCAAGGTCAAGGACCTGCACAGCGCGCTGAGGCAGGTCCAGGCCTTGCTGAGGGATGTGGATGCAAGACGAGAGCGCAAGGAAGCTGTTGAAGAATGTGTCGCACAACTCCGAGACTTTGCCTATGATGCTGAGGACGTCATCGAGAGATACTACCTCAAAGCGGCGCTGACGGAGGGACAAAACATCATCAAAGCGTATGCTTGCTTCATGGCGAAGTGCTCGTGCGTGCAGGTTCATGAGGCGGGGACAGAGATAGAGGGCTTAAAATCAAGAATTTCTGAAATTGGTGATAAGATGCAGAAATATGGCATACAGCCTCTGAATGAGAGCGAATGCGAAACCGCGAGAGCTTCGACGCCAGAACGGACTTATGCCCATTTCGAGGAGGAAGATTTTGTCGGGAGGGAAGATCATATCAAGGTGTTGGTGAACGAGCTGTTGAAGGATGGAGAACAACATAGAGTTATTTCCATTCGTGGAATGGGTGGTTTGGGTAAAACCACTCTTGCTAAGAAAGTCTTTGCTCATGACAAAGTGAAGGAGCATTTCGATGGTTTTGCTTGGGCTTGCATATCTCAAGAGTACCGTGTGAGGGATATCTTGGAGGGAATTCTTGTTAAGTTGAACCCTGACCAAAGAGAAGGGGTTATGAAGATGAAAGATGACGAATTGTTTGAAACTTTATACAAGACCCAAAAAGAGAAGAGATGTATTGTGGTTCTTGACGATATTTGGACCGAACAGGCATGGGTTGGTCTTAGAAACGCATTCCCGACCAAGGACACGAGAAGCAAGCTATTGATAACAACCCGCAATAGAGAAGTAGCTCAGCATATCGATCCTCATTGTTTTCTCAATGAACCTCAGTGCTTATCACAAGAGGAGAGCTGGAATCTGCTAAAGAAGAAGGTATTCCCTCAAACAAAAGGTAAGACTTCTCTAAAGTTATTAACCTAACATATAGTGACTTCAAAGGATTATATTGCCTGTTTGATTCTAATTTATGGTGCTTTGGTTATCATTGCAGGATTAGTTGTTGAAATTTCTTATGATGGACCCGGGGTTGGTCAAGATATTGTTGCGGGCCAAGCTGTAGAAGATATCGCAAAACAATCAGAGACAGAGGGACAAAAACCGGGTATTTCATTGCTTAGTTTGTCCTTTCGGAAACGTAAGCAATTTATAAATAGATAGTTACAATGAAATTCAAATGATCGAAATATCGAGTATTAGACACCATAATTTCAATATTTGGAGAATCAAATGCCCTTTTTGTTTTTTAATAGTAAACAATTATACCACTAAACCAAGATCCAAAACTTTGTTCATCCTTTCCTCTAATGAGGTTAAATATTGAAGAGGCTTTTATAAGGCCAACATAATAAGCAATTTTGATAGGATTTATGAAATAATGTGAAGCCTAGCTATGTTCTTCCGTAGGTTTCATCTCAAGTCCACCTTTTTTGCATTTGTGAATAGTTGGCTTAACCATAAAAGTAGGGATTCATAAGGAAAATCGTGAATCGTTATGCGGCACATGAAGATTTCATTAGAATTTGTGCGGGAGATTAGTAGCACATTCAAGTTACAAGAGATCACGCTCAAGTTATCCCTGCGCTGCTTTAATATTTCTTCATCAAGTAGGTTTATTGTTGTTTTACATTTGCTTGAGTCACTTAATCCAGGCCACAATTTGGACTTCTTGATTTTCCAGGCGTAGATGGAGGCATATATAGGAGCTTTGTTGTGGTCCCCATTTTTCCCCTTACAAAAGCATAAATGAACCACAAATTATGAAGAACTATAGTGTCTTACTTATATATCTAAACACATATATTTTTCCTTGAAGTAATCTTTTTATTACAGTTGCATCTTCCTATGATTGCTGAGTTGCAATTTGTTGCCTGATATTGTGTAGTAATCACTGAAGACATGAAGATGTTAGCATATAAACTCCTTAAGAAGTGTGGAGGATTGCCCTTGGCTGTCATTGTGCTTGGTGGACTTTTGGTACACAATGACTGGGAGACAGTTCATAGAAACATCAATTTGCATTTTAGTGATAAGAGTAATGTATCAGAAGTGTTAGCCTTAAGTTATGACAATTTACCATCGCATCTAAGGCCATGCTTCCTCTATTTGGGTAGTTTTCCTGAGGATGCAAAAATCCCTGCAAAGGAAGTTCTTTACATGTGGATTGCTGAAGGTTTTGTGTCTCTGAATGCAAACAACAGAGCAAGAGGAATTTCAGTGGAAGATGTAGCAGAGCAATATGTAATGGAGTTAGTTAATAGAGGAATGGTTCAAGTACGATTCAATTTAAGTGGAAAAATCAAAAGCTTCCACCTCCACGACCTGATGCGAGACTTATGCATCTCCAAGGCTCTAGAAGAGAGTTTTCTAAGCATTCTTAACATTCAACAAGACAATGAGACGGAGAATTGTTCCGCTTCAATGGCAATAAAAGTCGAGTCAACTTGCAAAATACGAAGGCTTTCTCTTAATAGAAATGTGATTCCAAGCTTAAAAGCATCAAGAAGGACTCTGGTCCACCTTCGAACTCTCATGTCCTTCGGAGGTGTCGAATGGGAGTCGAAGCAATTTCAATCTATTTTCAAAGACTATAAGTTTCTCAAAGTTCTAAAACTAGAGAACCTTAATATGATGAGAAGCTTACCTAAATCAGTGGAAGACCTAATCCATTTAAGATTCTTAAGTTTAGCAGGTAGTGGGTTTAATGTCTTGCCGCAATCCATGGGGAACCTTGCATGTATGGAATTCTTGGACTTGAGAGTAGATACTACAGTTTTCATGCCAAATGTGTTGTGGAAGATGAGAAGGTTGAGGTATCTCCGTCTTCCTTACCACTTTGATGTCAACGAGAAATTCCATGGGGCTCAGAAGAATTTGCGGTTGGGCACTTTAAAGAATCTACGGACATTGAGAAACTTCAGTCCGAAGAAATGTGATGTGAATGATGTACGCAAGCTTACCAATCTGCAAAAATTGAATGTCCTTGACCAGTATGATATTATTGAGCTGGAGATATTTTCGCAACTTTCTGAATTCAATTTGAAACATCTTCAATCCTCGTCTTTTTATTTTGGAAAACTTAATCATTTATGGACCGAAGGTGAATTGAGTAAAATATCAAACTATCATCATTCCTGTAAGTTGTCCATTGTTGGAAATATAGAGAAGTTACCAGAACATAAGAGTCTACCCCAGCAATTAAGGAAGCTGGTCTTGGTATGTTCCTTGCTCAAAGAAGATCCGATGCCAACGTTGGAGAAATTGAAAAACTTGGTTTTTCTCATGCTGGGAGATCATGCTTTCATAGGAAAGAAAATGGTTTGCTCTGCAGGAGGCTTTCCTCAACTCAAGCATTTACTTTTTAATAATATAAAAAATTTGGAGGAGTGGAGGGCCGCTGAAGGAGCCGTGCCTCATCTTTCTCGATTAGGGATCTCCCATTGTGACAAATTGAGGGTGGTACCTTCACATGTCTCTACATATTACGTTACGGACGACGAAATGTGGAAGGAGTATAAGAAGTGCACGATTTGAGAGAGGGATATTGATGTGGGTGACCAAGGGTGGCCCCACCTGTCCGGCGAGAGAGGAGGGAGTGGGGCGTGAGCTTGTGGGTTGTTAGGGAGGTGGGCCTCCAGAATAAATATCTAATCTCAAATATTATGAGTGAAAATAGAGTATTATGGCATTCCTTGACAGATTAGTTTCCATGTCTTCTTTCCATCATAAATCATCATTCGTTTCGTTCTCTCTCTCATCCCTGAGGACTTCCAAATCAGTGGGGGGTGGAATCTGTTGTTTCGCTCACTGTCAAGAGAACTCAGCAACTTTGCTTATTTAAGACTGCAAAATTCTCGCGAGCGCCGTGAGGAGGAGGAGGAGGGGGAGGAGGGGGAGGAGGAGCGAATTCGTTGCTTCTCCAAAAGAAGGCTGGATGGGGGGAGGCATCTGAAGAAATAAGAGTCGTCGCTTGTCGTGGCGTTGGAAGACAGTCATCGTTGGAAGCTGCTGCCTTGGAGAGGAGAGGAGAGGAGACCCGGTCATTTCCATAGTGCTGGTCACATGTTTGACGAAATGCGGATGTGGAGTAGGAACTGGGGTAACATTAATCTGAAATCGGCGTGTTGCTTTCGGCTTGTGCAATTGATTTGTATATAGATGAACGATGACGAGAAATACAACAGTGCATTTTGCACCTCCCAGTCTCCTGTATTTTTTGTTGTTATCAGTATCCCCGTCTCCTAAATGTAAGGCTGCAAGATATACTCTGGAGATTATTTTACGTGTGGTTACATTACTCTTTCGCTTTGAACAACGGCGATGAAATTGCTGGATTATTTGTCAATCGGGGATGCCTGGCAAATGTTCCTCTTCTCCTGCGACCAAGAACTCGCGGTATATATCATGGGGGTAAATATTATGAGAGGATTTTGGCTTTCTCTAATGGAATTCTGTTCTCACTTGACTAATTAAGTCAAAAAGATAATATTCGCTCCAGTATCCGTTCAGAACTTTGAAGGGTCTCATAAAATCTCTTCTGTTGAGTTGCTGACCTATGTCCTCTTCAACTATTATGATTGTTCATCTTCTTCTGGAATCACAGACTGATGTTAAACTTGCACTTACCACATCTACTGTCATTTGGCCCTTGCTGTGGCTCTGCTGAGTTTGAACTTGAAAAGGTGTGCTCTGTACGGAAACCTCATGCTTTAAAAAGTGCTTCCTAGTGTGTGGAATGATACATCCGCGTAAAAGCTGTATTGTGGAGCCTGAACAATTACATATGTTATCTTTTGGAATGCAAGAGCATCCCAAGTGGCAAATGAAGAGGGGGTCTGTATATTTTCAATGGAAATGGATAATGACAGTCAATGCACGAGGGTGTGAATTTGAATCTGTTTGCTGCATCTTCATTGTAGCAGGTGAAGATAATGGATTTTCCAGTTGCCTTCTTCAGTTTCCACTCCTCAGGAAGCTTCGAATTATGATGAGCTCTCCATGGTACAGAGAGCTTGAACATTCCGAATAGCTGAAGGTACTTCTTAATACACTATAGTTTTCTTCAGTACTTAGCTACAAATGTGAGATAAATAGGTTTTCACTTCATTGTCTTGTACCAGGTTGAGCATTTCTTCCTGTTGCACATCTGGTAAATTGCCTTGACAATATTGTAGAGTGGTGAACACATTAAAAGATTTTGCGACGAAAGCTTTCATAATCAATGTGGATCACTTGGGCTCCATGACCTATAAGGCCAACTGTCTCCTGGCTGACAAGATTGAGGAAGCATCTGCGGTTGAGCTCATATTTTCTTGCGTTCGACAGTTGTGCAATATAATTAGGTTTTTCTTGTTTCGTAGTGTCTAGGATGGGAAGGGCTTGCATACCCTCTGATTTACCATGTGCAGGGTCTAATAGATTGCAACTGATCAAGGAGAATTAAGTTTTTGAAAATCTGAAATTGCTCTAGATAAACTCCATAATGTGCCAGATTATATCATGTTGTGACAAACTATTTACTAGAGCAAGAGAGATTCTAAATAGCAGAAGAAATTAGAATCTCTCTTGCTCCGACCAAAGTATGGAAAATGGCAAGGAGAACGAGCATCTCTCGTGCTATCAACTTATTTATCACAAAGTAACAAATAGAACTTTCAACAATGTTATTGTGTTTCAGAGACTATTGACGTCTGAGATGTTCATAGACCATGGAGGTTTCTCAGCACTCACTAGCGATAAGAACTCTGGAGGACCTCATGCGACCAGGCACACTTCCCTTCGCAAGATTTATCTGTTGTTTTATTAAGACCAAAAAGTTGGTGTTGGCTCATGCTAGATAACTTTCTCTCAGTTTCAAAAGCTAAAGGCGAGGAAGTCGGCAGGAATCTGCGATAATACATGACAAGTGGCTTAAATGGCAAAATGTCCAAATGCTAACGTTGTATGACCCATTTTCTGGTTTAACTACCATATGCATATTGCATGTAACAAGATTGGTTTATTAGATGAAGAAGTTCACGAGTTATAGAACTACTTTTCTTGTTCTTCGGATGTCTTGAGGACATGATCTTTTATGATTGATTCTCTTGTGAATCGCCATTATATCCCCACATGAACATCCAGTACCCATCGGAACTGGAAGATCCACTTCAATATATACTCATGCTGAGAGGAATAGGAGAACTGATATCGAGCTTTATTCATGCAAAAACAAACGTCTCTTCAAGGCCTTGCTTAGCATGCGGAAGTCAAGAAAGGACAGCAAGTTATCGAAGTTCCTGGACGAGAGCTAAGAAGAACAGGGGATGAAAGAAAACGGATAGGCCCATATCACGGTTTCTTTGCACCGCAAGTATGACCTATGCTGTATTTGTTATGGTAGCATAAGCTAGCTTTAAGATTTTGAGAATAATTTAATGCAATAAGAAACAGAATGAAAAGAAAGTCCTGATAAAATTAAATAATTTCTACAAGGAATTCCTTCGGAAGATGGTTGCCGCTCTATAGTCTACAGTTCACTCTTGCCTGTTATTCCAAACAGAGAAGGTAAAGATTGAATAATGTTTAGAAAGCCGAGATACTGTTTCTTCCTGGTAATTAAATAATGATAGGCTCACAAGTCACAATTCACAAGACACCGCTAAGACTGGGCAACCTGGAAGGGACCAATAAAATTGCTTAAGCAGCTATTTATCACAATCACAGGCTGCTTTTCCCTCAGTTTGACTGAGGAGCTGCTGTTACATGATCTGCATGCTAAGACACAGCTAAAACTGGGCAACCTTCAATGGCCACATATATGTTATCTAACGAAGTATCTAAACTGAGCATCTTTCTCGATAGGAATCAAACAAGCATTGTGTACGAACGAATGGTCTATGATGCAACTTTGTCTTGCCATATAAATATTTGAAGACATGAGAAGACAGAATTATTTCTGCTTCCTCAGCTGAACTTCTTCACCATGCTTTAACTTGTCTTAAATTTAACTAATATCTCAGATTGACACGGGTGGCCTCTTTCCATTTCAATATGTAAACATAGTGTACCTAGATATGTTGAATATCGCTGCAAAGACATTGATTATGTCATATAACTAAAATGGTTTCAGATCAGACACCTGCAAATGGACTGGGCACTAAAACACTCCCCATAAATACAAGAGCTCGACTGTACGAATTTCATATGCGATGGGCATGAGAATTTTTAGCATGCCATTCAGATTCTTATAGTAGTCAATACGGTCGATTGAGCAATGACCAGTGCTCAAAATCCAAGATCAAAACTGGGACACTCGGCCTTCACTTTCAATTGATCCCTATCTCCTTCAGGGGTCTTCAATTCATCATTAGCATCGCTACAAGAACTGCATGAAAGAGATGCTTTGGAAGCAAGGCTTGTTGCCACAACATTTGGGGTCAGCTTGCTCGGGAGAAGGCGGGAAGCGATAATTGGACCAGATGTGTATGCTAGTCATACAGAGCTCTGTGCAATTGAGAATGTCCACTAAGTAAATGCAGAACTAGACTTTGGTTTCTTACAAGCAGTTGCTACCTGCAGCTAATTTGTTTCTGCTTGTATAGTAGTTTGCACCAAAAAGTTTCAACAAACATTGAAACTCATTAAGTTCTAATGAAGTTTCAAGATGCTTATTGTCATTTGTCACAACCTTGCCACCAATGGCTCAAAAATGGAGCCCAAAGTATTGATTACCCTAAATTTAACAGGACAAGTAGCCGTGGAATAGATGGGAGATGCCAATTTGAAAGCCCTTCTGTAGAGTGAAATTCATTGAAATCGGAGGATAATTCTGATGAAATTTTACAATGTAGACAAGGAAACATAAACTATGAGAAAACTAACAATAAAATTTGAAAGAACGCTGAATTGAAAGAAATCACGGCTAAACCTAACATTTTCGACTTCATGAGACCAGGTAACTTTTCGTAGCCAACGTTGTCAGCTAGATTTCCGATGCCTCATACTCCACTGAAGGTAGTCTAGCACCCGGCACTCTTTGTTTTTGAGCAACATCAGAAGAATTATCTGAATGCCGAAGCTCCTCTCTCAGTGAAGCAAAACTTACCTTCCTCTCATATGACTTTCTGCAGCGGCAACTTGATTTAATGGTTTTCTGCAGCTACAGTAAGTAACACAATGTAGGTTCCTCCAATAAACACGGGAGTTAACTTTGAAGGAAATGCAAAATAAAGGGGACAGCGATGCATCAACATTGATACGACCACTCCCAAACTTAATTGCATGACATTTTTCTTTCAAGACCAGGTTCATGACACGATCTATCCATTTTGTAGCTCCTTCATGTGAAAAGAGATTTTTATTTTATTCTATTAAATATATAAGTTATATAATATATTGATGGCAATAATATCAATCGTATTGCTAATTCATTTGTCCAAAGTTGTTCCTCGATCCTTATAATAATTTCATATATATTGTCCAATATTAAGTTAAACTGTACCCGCACGTGCACTAATCGAATTCATATATTTCTTTATTTCACGCTTTAGTCTTCTCCATTGAGTCAACGCACCCTTGGATTATAAGCAAGAACGCTAGACTATTCTTTCCAGCCATCTGTGTGTAATCGTTTCGAAGCTGACATGACGTATTCATTATAAAAAATTCCATCCATGCTGCAATTTTGCAACATTCTGTTCGTTTCATTTTCCCTATCATCCTCGTGGGCTTCAATCCGGGGGGAATCCGTCGTTTCGCTCGCTGTGGAGAGGAGAGGAATTCGCGAATTGCTCATGGAAGATTGCGAAGTTCTCCCAAATGTTGCTGTTCTCCTGCGAAGAGAGGATTTTAGCTTTCTCCTACCTGAATTGTCAGAAGGGTATTATACTCTTCAGCATCAGTTCAGACCTTTGGAAAGTGTCGCTCATAAATTTCTTTTTTTTTTTTTGGTCGGAACTGATAGGTACTTTCATTTCATAATAAGCAGGATTTACAAGAGGATAATAGGTGGTAATCTGAAAATAAGATCTCCGAAAGTGCTGCAGGAGGGGAGGCCCTCCAATTTTGAGGCAATAACTTCTTGCCGTGCATCTTCGCTAGTAGATCGGCAGCTGCGTTGGTCTTTCGGGAGCAATAGCTAAGTTTCGTAAGTGGTAAAAGAGCAAGCAGACGGGTACATTGGTCTATTATGGGCTTCACCTGCCATGGCATCTCAGCCCAGCCCAAGATTCTTTGATATGCGGTCAAACAGTCAGTTTGGATCTCCACTTCAGTTTGATGTACTTGCCCGAGTTCTATCTCTCCCACGTGCAGGCTCGGTCTAAGTTGCAGCTCTTCCAGCATCTTCAAACCTTGCAGAATCGCTAGGGTTTCCACCTGAATCGGCGATGAAGCTCATACCGTCGACGCGAAACCGTCGATCACCTGGCCGGCGTGATCCCGCAAGAGTCCAGCGATTGATCCGGTTTGTTCCCCCTGGTTCCAAGACCCACCGACGTTCATCTTCAGTTTTCCTTCCTCCGGTGGCCTCCACTGGTTCGGTAAGTGCAGATCTGCTTTTTTCTTCCCTTCATTTGGTTGCCATCTGCTGTAATTTCGAAGGTGGGCTTCCGCCAGGTCAACTATGGTGTGCGGTTGCAGTTGTTGCCCTCTGAAGATCGAATTGTTGCGTGCTTTCTAGAGAAACCAGAGGATCATCGCGAGCAACTCTTTCTCGGGTGGGTCTTCCTGTTCTTCGAAGCTGTCCAATAGCCATTTGTCAAGGCGGGATATTCTGTTTAGGTCGTCGCTCATAAATTGACTAATGGACCCTCGCCCCTCGGTGACGGCAATTGTCTTCATTGGTCAAAGAGTCGCATAGCATTGAAATAGTCGTTGCACAGCCGCGGGCTCATGCTTACTCTTGATTGTTGGTATTCGGAAGCCATCTTTTAAGATCAATTCGGATGAGTCGCATAGGAGAATCGTGTCGGATCTTTCTTTTCCCCTATATTTTCTCCTAGACTCCATGTTGAGCTCTGTGAACATGAGATTCTGCTTTCTACATTTTCTGCATAACGCCCTCGGGACAGAGCAGAATCGATTATTCTGGGGTTTGCAATTTCATCGAGTCTCGCATGATAGATGATTTGGCCTCCGCATGGTTAAATCGTCGCTAAATGCCGTTGCCCGACTATGATAATTGATGTTCCTCCTACTGGGAAAGAACAATGAAAGTCATTATTGATTGACTCATAGCTGTTGGGTTGCAACAATAATCGACCAATCTCATCATATGGTACGATGTGTTAGCTGGGTTCACTCCTATGTGGAGGAAGCCCAATAAGTTGTAAGCCCAAAAAGGGCTTGAGCCCATATAATAAGTTATATGAGGAAATAGGGTTTCTCACTATCTATATAAAGAGGTAGCAGCAGAAAAGGAAATGTAACAAGAGAAAAAGAGAAAGCAGAAAATCTGGGGTTTGGGGCAATATTTGATTTACATCAAGCTGGCGTCGCAGGTTGATTCGTGGTCCGATTGAGCTGAAATTTTGTCAGCATGTTCGTGGCGCAATTTTCTCGAATCTGAACGGTTTGATTTTCGTTTGAAGCTCCATACATCAGATTTTTCGTGGATTGATCAAAATCTGCGTTTTTTATCAGATTTATCCTTGATCTCTTGTGAAGTTCATGTGTATTGCCAAGAATTATGTTCTTGAGGTGTTTGCTGCTATGTACCTCTAGTATTTGCTAGAGAAGAAAATTTTTATTGATAATGAAGATTTTCGGTGGACTCCGTCCGTGGTTTTTATCTCCTCACATCGAGGAGGTTTTCCACGTAAAAAATCGTCTTGTGTTCGCGTGCTTGGTATTTATTTTACTCTACTATATCGATTCCTATTATGTTTACACAAGAGGAGAGATTATTTTATTCCGCTGCGTTGATTCGATATTGTTCGAATTATTACCGTTCTCCCATCAAAGTGGTATCAGAGCCTCAGGTTATTGCTTGATTTTTCTGCCTTGTGTTAAATAATGGAAATGAATATGAGTAGAATGGTTACACTGAATGGTTCGAATTATCATATTTGGAAAGGGAAGATGGAAGATCTTTTATATGTGAAATATTTGTATTTGCTTGTATTTGCTGAGGAGAAACCAGAGAATAAAACTGATGTTGAATGGTCTATATTTCATCGTCAAGTGTGTGGTTATATCAGGCAGTAGGTAGATGATAATGTTTTGAACCATATTATTGAAGAAACACATGCACGCAGTTTATGGGATAAGTTCAAACAGTTATATGCTCGAAAGATTGGGAATAATAAGTTATTTTTGATAAAACAGATGATGGCTCTAAGATATCATGATGGTACTCATTTGACTGATCATTTAAATTCTTTTCAAGGAATTATAAATCAGTTGGCTACGATGAGAATCAAGTTTGATGATGAGATACAAGCACTATGGTTGCTTGGTACTTTACCGGACTCATGGGAGACATTCCGAACATCTTTGTCTAATTCTGCCCCAGATGGTACAATTACCATGGATTTAGCCAAGAGTAGTATTTTGAATGAAGAGATGAGAAGGAAGACACAGGGATCGTCATCTTCACATTCTGATGCCTTGGTTGTTGAGAAAAGGGGGAGAAGTGAGTCTCGAGATCCGAAATAGAGATAAAAGTCGAGACAAAAGCGAGAGGTAAGTATAATAAATTTGCTAATGTTGAGTGCCATTATTGTCATCATAAGGGACATATTTAGAGGTTTTGTCGCCAGTTGAAAATGGACAAACAAAAGGAGAAAGGTAAAGAGAAGAAAAGTGATGATGACAGTGATGACAATCGTGTCGCTGCACTTAAAGAAGACTTTCTCACTATTTTTGACGGTGATGTGGTGAATTTTGTTTCTCATGAGACCAGTTGGGTAATTGATAGTGGTGCATCAGTTCATGCTATGTCTCGTAGGGATTTCTTTACATCATACAGGTCAGGTGACTTCGGATCTGTGAAGATGGGAAACAATGGACTAGCTCAAGCTGTAGGCATCGATGATGTGTGCCTAGAAACCAACAATGGCACAAGGTTAGTATTGAATAATGTTAAACATATACCTGATATCCGCTTGAATTTGATTTCTACAGGCAAGTTGGATGATGAAGGGTATTGCAGCACCTTCAGTAATGGTCAATGGAAACTCACCAAAGGTTCTCTTGTTGTGGCTAGAGGTGAAAAATATTCTTTGTTATATATTATGCGAGCAAAGTTGTCTACGAGACAAAATTAATGCGGTAGATAGCGAAGATGCGGGCGAGTTATGGCATAAGAGGCTCGAGTCACATCGGTGAGAAGGGTTTGTCAATATTGGCCAAGAAGAAGCTCCTTTTAGGATTGAAAAGTTCAGCGCTAAAGAAGTGTGCTCACTGTTTAGCAGGAAAATATAACAGAGTTGCATTTAAAAGCTCCCCTCCTTCAAGAAAGTCAAGTATACTGGATTTAGTGCATTCTGATGTTTGCGGTCCTATGAAAACAAAATCACTTGGTGGCTCTCTTTATTTTGTTACTTTTATAGATGATTTTTCAAGGAAAATTTGGATTTATACCTTGAAAACTAAAAATCAAGTGTTAGATGCTTTTAAGCAATTTCGGGCTTCGGTTGAAAGACGGACTGGAAAGAAATTGAAATGCATCGGGCGATAACGGGGAGAGTATATTGGACCTTTTGATGAATACTGCAGACAACAAGGTATTCGACATCAAAAGACACCTCCCAAGACGCCTCGGTTAAATGGCTTAGCTGAGAGAATGAACAGAACACTAGTTGAAAGGGTAAGATGCTTACTTTCACAATCAAAGCTACCTGGATCCTTTTGGGGTGAGGCTTTAAGTACAGTTGTGCATATGTTAAATCTTACTACATGCGTTCCTTTAGAGTTTGATGTTCCTAATAGAGTTTGGACAGACAAAGAAGTTTCTTATGATTATTTGCGTGTATTTGGGTGCAAAGCATTTGTATATGTTCCCAAAGATGAGAGGTCTAAACTTGATGTGAAAACACGACAGTGCATATTTATTGGTTATGGACAGGATATGCTTGGCTACAAATTTTATGATCCACTTGAAAAGAAAATTGTAAGAAGCAGAGACGTTGTGTTTATGGAAGATCAAACAATAGAGGATATTGAGAAATCGAAGATGATTTCAGCACCATAGGTTAGTGATAATCTGGTTGATTTAGATCCAATTCCTCTTACAAATATTCCTACACAAGTTGATGAAGAGCAAAAGGAAGTCAATGTTCCAAATAACGCACATGTTCCTGAATATGTTGAAATAGATAATACTATTCCTGAACCAGAGGCTCAATTAGATGTTCCACTGGATGTTCCAGTCCGAAGATCCGTTAGAGACCGACGACCTTCTACCAGGTATTCTGAAGATGAGTATGTATTATTGACTGATGCAGGTGAACCAAAGTGCTATGCAGAAGCAATAGAAGATGAGTACAAAAACAATTGGTTCGATGCTATGCGAGATAAGATGCAGTCACTTTATGATAATCATACTTTTGAATTGGTGAAGTTACCTAAAGGTAAAAGAGCTTTGAAGAACAAGTGGGTATATAGGTTGAAGCAAGATAAACATACTTTACAACCACGGTACAAAGCTAGATTGGTTGTTAAGGGATTTGGTCAGAGAAAGGGTATTGATTTTGATGATATATTTTCTCCGGTAGTGAAAATATCTTCTATCCGTGTGGTACCAGGCTTGGTAGCTAGCCTAGATTTAGAAATTGAGCAAATAGATGTTAAAACGGCATTCCTACATGGTGACTTGGAGGAAGAGATATACATGGAACAACCTGAGGGTTTCAAAGTGAAAGAGAAAGAGGATTATGTGTGCAAATTGAAGAAAAGTCTCTATGGCCTAAAACAAGCACCAAGACAGTGGTATAAGAAATTTCCGTCAGTTATGATAGAACAGGGCTATAAGAAGACTTCTTCGGATAACTGTGTGTTTGTCCAAAAATTTTCTGATGATGACTTTATTATTCTCTTGCTTTATGTTGATGATATGCTGATTGTTGGCAGAAATGCTTTAAGAATTGAGTTATTGAAGAAACAGTTGAGCATGTCTTTTGCCATGAAAGACTTGAGCTCGGCGAAGCAGATTCTTGGCATTAGAATTACCCGAGACAAAGATGCTAAGAAGTTATTTTTGTCACAAGAGAAATATATCGAGAAGATCCTTCAGAAATTTTACATGGACAAGGCTAAAGTGGTTAGTACTCCTCTTGCTGCCCACTTTAAGTTAAATATGATGCAAAGTTCTACGACTGATAAAGAGAAGAAAGATATGGAAAGTATTCCATATGCTTCAGCTGTAGGAAGCTTAATGTATGCGATGGTATGTATACGCCTAGACTTGGCGCATGCAGTTGGTGTTGTTAGTCGCTATTTGTCAAATCCAGGTAGAGAGCACTAGAATGCAGTGAAGTGGATTATGAGGTATCTTCAGGGAACTTCAAATTTGAAACTCAGTTTCGGGACCGGGAAACTTGAGTTAGTTGGATACACAAATTCCGACTTTGGAGGAGATATTGATACTCGTAAATCTACTTCTGGTTATTTGATTTCTTTTGCGGATGGAGCTGTGTCATGGAAGTCAAGATTGCAGAAGTGTGTTGCACTTTCTACAACCGAAGCTGAATTTATTACAGTGACTGAAGCTAGTAAAGAAATTCTATGGATGAAGAAGTTCTTAGAAGAACTTGGGTTCAAGCAAAAGAGGTATGTACTATTTTGTGATAATCAAAACGCAATTCATCTTGGTAAGAATTCATCTTTTCATTCTAGATCGAAACATATTGATGTTAGATATCATTAGATAATGGATGTTTTAGATGAAAAATTATTGGAACTTGAGAAAATTCATACGGATCATAATGGCTCCGATATGATGACGAAGACTCTACCAAGAGAGAAGCTTGAACATTGCCGTTTGATAGCAGGGGATGGTGAATCCCTCCACATTGTCGTGAGGGGAGATTTGTTAGGCGGGTTCACTCCTATGTGGAGGAAGCCCAATGAGTTCTGCAAGCCCAAAAGAGCTTGAGCCCATATAATAAGTTATATGAGGAAATAGGGTTTCTCACTATCTATATAAAAATGTAGCAGCAGAAAAGGAAATAATAACAAGAGAAAGAGAAAGCAGAAAATCTGGGGTTTGGGACAATATCTAATTTACATCAAGCTGGCGTCGGAGGTCGATTCGTGGTCCGATTGAGCTGAAATTTTGTCAGCATGTTCGTGGCGCAATTTTCTCGAATCTAAACGGTTTGATTTTCGTTTGAAGCTCTATACATCAGGTTTTTCGTGGATTGATCAAAACCTGTGTTTTTTATCAGATTTATGTTCTTGAGGTGTTTGCCGCTATGTACCTCTAGTATTTGCTAGAGAAGAACAATTTTATTGATAGTAAAAATTTTCAGGTGGACTCCGGTCCCGTGGTTTTTTATCTCCTCACATCGAGGAGGCTTTCCACATAAAAAATCGTCTTGTTTTCGCGTGCTTGGTATTTATTTTACTCTACTATATCGATTCCTATTAGGTTTACACAAGAGGGGAGATTATTTTATTTCGCTGCGTTGATTCGATATTGTTTGAATTATTACCGTTCTCCCATCACAATGATGTATCATAAAAGTCTGATAACGATTCCCAACCACCCAAAATGTTCCAAATCCATGACTTTTTATGTCGTGTTCATTCCATTATTTTCTCAAATGACTTGCTTTTTCTTGTTTCTCTTCAAGTAGGTGCTTATGCTTCCAAGCGCACGTTTCTTTTCCCTCTTTACCATGAAATCTTGCTTGATCTTCAAGATGACAATGTTAATAAAAAGTTTACAAATGCAAAGATGTCGCCACCCTCCTTTTAATTGCGTTTACAGGATCTTTGGCAAAACCTCACTTTCATTGGATTTGCATGCATAGAGGCCTATTTTTAGATTAAATGTCATTTGGTAGGTGAATTGAATGTGTAAGCCCCGCATCACCCGATTTCCTAAAAAAGTCCATTGTCTCCTGTACAAATTGATTATATCCAAAAAAGAAAAAAATAATAAAAAGATCACTTTATTGACAACTAAATTAAGCACAACTATCCATTGACGATGCCATTTTACATAATTGGTACCAAATAAATTTTCAGATGAACGCAAATTGAGATGGGAATTTGATTGAATCCACATTTTAAATGTGATAGATCTACCCTGTGTAGGCTAATGAATGAGATCATGCCCATCCTTAATTCAAATCAAGTTCGACAAATTTGGGTGAAGAATTAAACTGAATTCATCAGTGAGCAAGTTAAGTTAGGTGGGACTCCCGACGACTTTAACAGCGATGCCATTATCATTTACCAGCTCATCACATGATTTTAATGTAGGCAAAAAGCAAGTTAGTCTTTTATTTTGAGTGAACGAAGTCTTTTCTATTTTTCAACTTTTTCCCTGTACTAATTTAGTGTGGCTCAAATGATGAAAAGACTCGTGCTAACAACACCAGACAGCTGATGCATGTTGGTTGCATAGAGGATCAACTTCTATGTAGTACCAAATGCCAAACTAACCCAGCGACATTCACACAAGAAGAATGTTAAAGTTTTCGATGGACGAGAGCGAATGAAAATGACAGTAATTCCCACTCATAAGTGGATATTACGCTTGATCTTTGCAAAAGAATAACTTGAAGAACCCCTTCTCACGTGTCATGCCGCGTATAAATATCGTGAGATGAGGTAACTAGTAAAAGGAATGAACAGGAGCAGTGATTGGATTGGTGAGAATCTATCTTTATGCTAGATATGCAAAACCTTAGATTATTAGATGGAAGAAAATGCTCACACATGAGAAGCTTATGGGCAAAATAGTGATCAAGAATTATTGGGATGTTATTGTTATTGGATGTCTCACTTTTGTGGTTTTCAGTTTGGGTGCGCGTTGCTTTCAGTACTTAATCCCAGAAAACTCAGCGTCTTGCTTGTCCTTGTTAGTATGGTGCAGCCTTCATCATACCCCAATTATTGCTCTCCCCAACAGAGACACTCAAACAACCTTGTGACAAAAGCAAAAGGCACAAATCACTATGACACTTGGTGGTGACCCATTTCTGCAAGATGATTTTTCTACTCTCTCTCCCCCTCTCTCAATATCTAAGGTGAAGATCACTAATTTTGGTTATGGCCTTTTGGATATCTTTCTTTGCTTTTCCTTATCAGAGAATGTTAGGGGGTTGAAAGGAGGCTTGGAACCGTGTTGCAGTAGATAAAAAGGAGGTAACGTCAGCTTCATATTCTTCGCATATGCTTTTTGCTCTCCTGTTGAGATTTTTTGTCTGGTTCTTTTTGGACCTGCGGTTTGGCAATGCTCAATGTGATCCGTGAATTGACAAAACAAGAAGAAATGCTTCCATTGGCAATAACTGTTGTCGTCGGCACATGGAGAACTCTGTGAGCATTGCAATATCTCAGGAATTTAGCCTCGGCTTTGTTGGAAGGAAATGGTCGAGATAAGAATAGGGAAAGAACGTCAAGAAGAAGAAAATACGTCGTGGAAATGGATAATGATAGTTAGTGCCCAAGGGTGTGAAGTTGAATCTGATTGCTTCATCTTCACTATAACAGGTGAAAATACTCTGAACTTTGGTATGATGGATGCTTGCCAGTCACCTCCTTCATTTTCCTCCCCTCAAGGAGCTTCGCATTATGATGAGCTCTCCATGAAAGAGAGTTTGATCTTTTCAGATAGCCTGAAGGTACATAACTACTAGTTACTTTTTCTAGGTTTACCTTAAAATTCGATTGATGTTCCTCTATTTTTTTTCACCTATTAGATGATCAAATTCCTCATGATCTAGTTTACATCATGTTCGAATTTCAGGGTGAAAGGGTTTGGATTTGTCTTGCATGCTAATCATAAGCTTTTCTCTAATCAGGACTTGAAGGATCTTAGGAAGCAGTTATACTCAGCAGCTGAATATTTTGAATTATCTTACAACGGACAAGATCATAAACAAATGTGAGATGCTTAGGTTTTCAATTCATCATAGTGTACCGGCTTGAGCATTTATTCATGTTGTGCATCTCTTTGTTGACCTTGTCAATACTGTAGAGTGGTGAACACGCTTAGAGATTATATAACTAAAGCTTTCATCAACACTGTGGATCACTTGGGCTCCATGACTTATAAGGTCAATAGTCTCCTGGATGACAAGATTGGGGAAGCTTCTGCAATTGACCTTAGATTCTCTTGTGTTCAACAGGTGTGCCATATAATTAGGTTTTCCTTGTATTATAGCATTAAGAATGAGAAGGGCTTGCATACCCTATGATCTACCATGTGCAGGGTCTAATAAATTGCAACTTACCAAGAAGAATTAAGTTCTTGATACCGTGAAATTACTCCAAATAAACTACATGACTTGCCGGAATTATATTACATTGTAACAAACTAATTGGCAGAGCAAACTATATTCTAAATAGCATAATATATCTTACTTCAACAATAAAATGGAAAATGACATAGAGAACAACTATCTCTCGTACTATTGACTCATTTATCACAGATAACGAATATAATCTTCAACCCTATTTTTGTGTTTTAGAGACGACGAATGTGTAAGATGTCCGTAGACCACGGAGGCCTATCTCAACAGTCGCTAGCAATAAGGACTCTGAAGCACCACATGCGATATATCTTACCAGGCATGCTTCCCTTCACAAGATTTGTCATTGGTTTATTAAGACCAAAAGATCGAAGTTGGTTCATGCTTAAGAACTTTCTTTCAATTTCAAAAGCTAAAGACGGTGGAGACAACAAAAATCTGCGATATTGCGTGACAAATGAAGTGAATGGCGAAATATCAGCAGGTTAACATTGTATGACTCTTTTTCTAGTTTAGCCTCCACTATGCACATTTCACGGAACAAGATTTGGCCTATTAGATGTAAAAAGTTCATGAGTCATAGAAGTAGCTGTTCTCTCGCTCATCATTTGCAAGTGTTCAACTTATTCCGTCAAAAAGCAGAATATCAAATGCTACAACGGACCTACTAATAACTTTTCTTTTTTTCTTTCCAAAGAAGTATATCCGAGAAATATAGAGACTTCTGCATCAATCGTCAGGTAACTTTTGACTGAATTTGTGCTAATCATCCTAGCTCCGGAAAGACCTGATGCTGACAATGGAACCCTGATGCAGGAGACGGCATTTGGCAACCCAATTTCCACAATCCTCCCGAACGGGCCCCTTTTCATTCGCAAGTACCTTGTCCAACCAAAAAGCAGGTCGGTACACTTGACTTGAATACTCCAAATTGGAGGTAAGAGCATTAGGAGCGCCCAGACTTTTGGATGTGCTCACCTTAGTGCTAAAATTTTATTTTCGCTCACTTGAGTACCACAAATTTGAAAAATCAATCATTTAAGTGCCGATTCCGATTTACCTTGCAAAAAAATTTGACATGGATGCTGGTCATCTAATGTAACTTCACCGGCACTAATATAGAGAATTTTTAAAATATTTTATTACTATTATTATTATTATTTTTGGATTTTTTTCTTTTTTAATTTTGGGCAAGCAAGAGTCACCAATTGCAAAATCCTAGCCCAATTTGGGCAAGGGCCGCCTCGCCCTTGGCCGCGAAGACCCTAGGCAAGGTCGCCCGGGCCTCACTGACCACTGTGTTGGCGAGGCTATAAGGGCCCTCGCCTAGGGCCTTTGTGGCTGGATCTGGATGAGGGCTGCCTCACCCTCGTCATGAAGGCCCTAGGCGAGGGCATCATGTCCTCACTAGCCATGACATTGCCCGAAGTTGGCAAGGGGTCTTGTGGCCTTGCCCAAGACTTCACAGCCAAGGTCAAGGGTTTCACTGCTAATGAGGGTTGCTAGTGACCCTTGTGGCAAAAAAAAATCAAAAATCAAAAATCAAAATCAAAATCAAAACACAATTTTAAAAAATTCAAAAAAATAAATAAATTACATATAGAATCATCTGCTATAATTGATATTCAAGTAATTGATTTTACTCTGATGTGACACTCAAGTGAACGAAAAAGAAAAAAAAAAATGGCACTTCTAGTATTCTTACCCCCTCCAGATTGCCATACATAGCATTTAGATCATGTTTACATGCCCTGTGATTGTATCATATATCACATAGTCAGACAAGCTACTAATGCGAGCCACTTTTTCTAACCAGAACAACGCACCTCCCCATTTCTATTTCAACTCACACGTTCAAGTTCTCAGGCCGATAAATCCACATCTCCAAACCCTTCTAACGCCAAAAAACGAGTAAGCATCAATGAAATTCAGTGCAGCTTAGCTATTAAGCTTCATTTTTTGTTGGACATGTCTTGCGGACATGACCTCTCATGGCCGAGTCTCTTATATGCCCATATGAACATCCAGTACCCATCGGAACCCCAAAGATCCACTTCAATGTCTACTCATGTTGAGAGGGACAGAAGAACTGATACCGAGCTGTATCCCAGCAAAAACAAAAGTCTCTTCAAGGCCTTGCTTAGCATGCGGAAGTCAAGAAAGGACAGCAAGTTGTACAAGTTCCTGGACGAGAACTAAGAACAGGTGATAAAAGGAAACCAGATAGACCCATATATGAGTTTCTGTGCATCAAAAGTGTGCCTGAATATATTGAAGATCACTGGAAATACATTGATTATGTCGTATAACTAAAAACGTTTCAGATCAGACAGCTGCAGATGAATTTGGCACCAGAACGCTCCACATAAAAACAGGAGCTCGACTGTACAGATTTCATTTGTGACAGGCACAAAAATTCTTGTGCACTCCATCCGGATGCTTGACAGTAGCAATATTGTTGATTGAGCAATGGATATGGTTCAAAATCCAAGATCAAAACTGGGGCACTCAGCCTTCACTTCCAATGGATCTCTATCTCCTTCAGGGTCCATTCTTTTATCACTAGCATCGCTGTGAGAACCATGTGAAAGCGATGCTTCAGAAACAAGATTGTCACGGCAGCACTTGGGGTCAGCTTGCCCATGAGAAGGCTGCAAACGTTAATTGCAGCAGATGTACATGCTAGTCAAACAAAGCTCAGTGAAATTGAGAATGTCCTCAAGGTAAATAAAAGAACTAGATTTTGGACTGGGATGCATTAGAGAATTCAAGCAGGTCCTCATGCATCTAGTTTGAACATTCCCTGCAAGCAGTTGCTACCTGCTGCTAATTTAATTCAGCTTGTCCAGTAGTTTGGACGAAAGAGTTACATCAAACATCAATACTCATTAAGTTCTGATGGAATTTCCAGATGCTTAGAGTCACAATCTTGCCACAGACGGATCAAAATAGAGCTGAAAGAATCGATTACTGAAAATAGAGCAGGACAAGTAGCTGTGAAATACCTGTGAGTTGCCAATTGCAAAGTCCCCCATCAAGTAAGATTCATTGAATTCAGAGGCTAATTCTGATGATATTTTACAATGTCAGATGACGAAACATGTATTGCAACAAAGCTAACACTAAAAATAAAAGAATGCTGGAGTGAGTGAGATAGCACTAAACCAACCTTTAGACTTCATTAGACCAGGTAACTTTTCATTGTTGGTAGTATCAGTCAGATTTCCAGTGTCCACATTCTCTACCGAAGCCAGCTCAGCAGCTGGTGCTCTTTGTCTTTGAGCTCCATCACAAAACTTATCCATATCCTGAAGCTCCTTCGTTAGGGAAGCAAAAGTTGCCTTCCTTTCATTTGAATTTTCAGCAATGGCAACTTGATCTAATGGTTTTCGGAGTACAGATAGTATTTGACAGGCTGCATCGATTTGATTACAAGAGATCATTTGCAAGGTAATGCACATAGGTTCCTCCAATAAACATGAGAATTAACTTTCAAAGAAATGCAAAATGAAGTGAGTGATGCATCAAAATCAATAAAACCAATCCCAAGCTTAATTGATGACATTCTCTTTCTAGAGCAGGTCCATGAAACAATCTATCAATTTTGCAGGCTTTACAAAGCTTACTGTAAATTACTTGACGCACCTGAATAAGATAAAATATTATTTTCACTGTGCCTAAATCTAACTACACATGCGAAAGACAGTAACATCAAAAGGCAGAAGATAATTCTCATATAGAGAAATTTCTCCATAGAGTAATCACCATCACGTAGAGGCTTGGTCTCGGAAACTCTCCTGATGCAATCTGTCCTTTTCATACCAGATATTCCACTGTTTGAATCCGAATCTCTCACTGGATGAACCTTCCCCGAAGTTTTGTCTCCATGTTTATGCCAGGGTACTGTAATATCCAAAGGTCAAGCATTAGGCATCAAATAACTGAGGCACATAGAATTAATATCTATGAAAGAAAGAATTAGATGTTCCAATTCTGAATCATCTTTAGGTGACCATATCAGGTGTACAATCCTCCTGGTATAAGTGCCCCTACTTAGTAAGGAAGGTAGCAACTTTCTCTTAACATGTTCTTTCAACATATTCTTTTCCAATTGTATCTTAACACCCACAGATCCACCTAAATAACCTCCTCAGAACTTCACTAGGACATAGCTAGTCAAACAGGATGCATCAAGGAAAACTACATCTACAATGAAGTTATTGAAACATCTAAATAGCATTGGATAAATAAAAAATGCTGCAAACCTCCCAGGATTGATTGATCAACTTTAGCACCATCCACCTCCTCACGGCCTGTCCTCATTTCTCCGGCAGCGACATGTTTCACGATCATTCAAACCCATTGGCCCCTTTTCTTTTACCACATGCTCCCCAATATCAACCAAGTGAGAATTGAACACCAGAGATTTTCCAGTTCCCAACACTTCATCTCTCCTAAGAAATTTATTCACCAAGATTTTCCTACTAGCATCATACAGTGTGACCTGAATGATCCAAGGGGAAGAAAACAATTAGCAGAAAAGTGATTCCAGGACCTATAAAAAGACCTTTGAACTTTTTTGGGTAATGAAAAGCACTTGAATTAGTGTGATACTTGGCGCACATAATGAACCACTATTTAAAAAACAGAAGTGATTCATGTTGGATCAGCAAACAAAGTGGCCAGCCCAGTTTAATGAAAAAAAAAAGTGGTTTAATGAAAAAATCCATGGAAGTGCCTCGAAATGACCTGCCTCCCTAGGGATCCGTGAACTTCAAGCTGCAGAAAACCATCATGGAATTTCTTGGCCTTTTGAGTTACTTGTGTTGTGTACAAAACCTGCCATTCTACATGACAGGAAAATGTCAATCTCCAAGGAGGACATGCTCAGAATAATACAAAACAGCGGGAGCACATAGCCCACAGAAGAACATTCACATGCTCATGGGTGTCAAAAATGGCCGAAGGACAATAGTGGACCTGTTATTGATTTCATTATTTCAGTAACCTCAAGCTAAAAGGAGGCAGTAAATACAAGGTCATATCAAGACAATAACTGGCTACTTAATGAAAAGTTTATTAAAAAGTCTATCGGGAAGTAGAACCATAAACCAGCTCGTTAATGAAAACTTCGATAGAAAATGTAAAAACCATAAAGAAATACACAGGAGAATCCCTGTAACTTAGCCGATATGCCCTCCTCTTTTGCATGGGGTTCTCTTAAATGGGACTCATTTTTCGATACCTAAAGCATGGCGCTAGAGCTAGGAAAATACCAAGAACATAACCTGACAAGGTAAATTGTGGATTTTCCAAGTGAAAGGACAACCTTAGACCACCTCTAAAGCACAAATTCGGCAGCTTTATACATAGTTTTTAATTTGGTGAATCTTCTATCTACTGTACATTTTTTCCATTTTAACTCAAGTGCGATATCTGTCATATGTAAGGAATTTCAAAAATCCATCTCATTAAGCAGTATAGAGTTTTGCCTATGACAAGTGCGAAAGTTTCCTAACGGGCAACTTTGATTTCACCGAGGAAAAAAATGTGAGTTCATAATCACATAAGAACATGCAAGAAATGTAGAGACAAGGCAACTAGCAAACACTCTTAGCAAACTGAACATGCATACAAGCAAAATCTGACCTGTTACGCCTGATTTTCCAGCATCTAATATACTCCCCTTTGCCCCATTCTGATGCATCTGGCCATTTTTTTCTTCTGAAAGAGTACTAATGAATACATGTTTCAGTGCATCACAATCAGAATCAGGTAATTATCGTAGATCATACAAAACATGAAGAGAAGCGAATCTCGCTCCTTAACAGAAAAGGAGAAGATGATATAAATAACAGAGATAGTTTTCAATTGTGATCTCTCTATATTTGGTCAATGAAGAAAGCGTTAACTACATATAAAACCAATAAACTGACTCTTGGCATCTGCAAGTTCCAGAATTTGTGGAAATTCCCATGATCATAAACATCCCATGAATTTGTGTCCGTAAAGCTCCAAATCACATTGTGTTAAAATATCAGTTTGGTGAGTATGGAGCATCCCCTAGTTACATAAATTTGCAGAGCAGCTGAATGATAGGATCAATGGGAATATAAACAATCAGGGAGAAAATGTTGACAATCAATTGACAGTTCAAGACTTTAGGAGAGGACGTAAGGCAAATTACCTCGAAAGAAAGAATCAACAGGGAAAAAACAGCTATTTATAGGACACCAGCTAGCAAATCAAATTGAACTCTAATCCAGGGTACCTTCTACAGCAGATTTAACGGTCGTAACATTACACTGCTGTTTTTGCATATATAATTTGTGAAGAGAACTGAAGCTGTTTCCGCTTGCATTTAGATTTAGTTCCCTCAAAGATTCATGGTTTGCTTCACGATTGCCAACTTCAACCAAATGACCAGGAAATTCCATCATCTCCCCAGGGCTTACTTCTTCGGCTTTGCTCAGGAACCTACTATCTAAAAGTTTCCAGCTCGTATCATACAAGAAAACCTGGTAAAGGCCCCAAAAGGTTTCAATGATCTGAGCCATGTTTATCCTGATAAAGAATTTTGACTAATCTGTAGAGAAAGGTATACACCATGAAGAAGAAAACTAACTAATTAAGGAAGGAAGACCTGAAATATGATTCAGCAACAAGACAGCTGGTATTATCTAAGGTTAATGATCAGTAGAGATGTAGACTGTAGAGCTTGACCTGTCTAGTGATAGATCCACTCCTTGTACAACGCAAGCAGCCATCATGATATTTCTTCGACTTTTGAGTTAATTGTGTTGTATACAAGACATGCCAATCTATATCAAAAAGAATATCACGTCAACCGCAGTGCTAAGACAACAATAACAAACTTATGAATGTAACTACATAGAGAATATAGAGACCAGTTTTCTGAGGGAAAGTCTGGAAATATGCTAGGAAGCTCCAATTTTCTTCAAGAGAAGCGATTTAAATATGTGAACATAATACTGCTGTGACTGAGAAGATTTGATATACAAAGCATCAAATTTGAGTAAATATTCTTTGAATGGATGCCGCATGTAGTGTAACAACATGCAGCAATCATACACCCAGAGAAAATCGAGAACAGATTCACAATCCAGGAGATACATCAAGAGAAAGACACGGCCTGGCATGGGCATAGAGGAGTCAGTAAAAGTCCAAACTCACCTGCCGTACTCGATGTCCTTGAGTTCGGACTCGCCTGCAATATGCCGTACTTGTTCATTTCATTCTTCTTGAATTCTAAAAATCAAAAAAACAAAAGAACACGCGTGCTAAGTTTTGTACCCAGCATTTACTTGCAATTAAGAGAGAATTAGATTATGTAGGAATTCATCGCCAACCTCTAATAATCTTCCGTGATGGGCTTAGGCTGATCGTCTGCTGTTTATGCTTCTCCACTATGGTCTTCTCATGTCCTTGAAGAGAAAGCCAAGTCGATTATACGATAATACAGGTAGATGATGGGCACAAATTTGCGGACGTACAAGCACGAGTCATCGATTTTCAAACCAACGGAGACACCAGCATTAAGAAAGACAAACACGTAAGAACAGACTATACTGGCACAATCAGATACGTTGATGAACTTGTTTCTGTGAAGCAGATTCGTTCGCTTAGGAACTTTATTTTCTCGGCTGCAAGCATAAGTATCATCGAGAGGCTTTTGCCCTCCTTCAGGCTCTCCAACATCCACCAAATAAGCATTGAACGTCAGCGTCTCACCGGAGCAAACAACTTCGTCGTTCTTCAAGATCCTGCATTCCAACAGCTGGTCGCTGTCATCATACAGCATTACCTGTCAAAAAATCCAATTATTAATCACGGCATGGCCTAATCCACTCGGAACAAGCTCAATCGCAGGGAGAACAACGACCTAAACCACAGAACAGAATAATCCGCGAGGACGGTCAAAATCGAAATCCTTAGCAGCATCGAGCTGTTGCTATCTAGCCTGATCGAGCGAGCTGAATTCAGGGAATCGATCGCCACTGCAGTTTCGACATGGACTGCTAGCCAATCAAAACCGAATCACGTCCGAGCCCAATCGGAGGTAACAAATTCGCCGATCGAGTTGAGCTGGACGTCAATGGCGGAGATGAGTAGGGAGTGAGAGAGAGGGAAGGCACCTTGGCGGCGGAGGAGTGGAGAGAGAGGAAGCCGTCGCGGTAGACCTTGCGCTTCTGCTTGAGGTGCTTCGTGAAGGTGACGTTCCATTTCTTCGGAGCCTCATCCATGGCGGTTTCTGCATTTGCAAGATGAAGAAGAAGAAGAAGAAGAAGAAGATTTTCTAGGGATTTCGGAGAGCTGCGAGCGAGGTGATACCGCTTTCGAGAGCTGAAATGTTATGGCGGGAAACGAGGTGAGTGCATTTAATTCAATATTTTGAAAGCTGATTGAGAAAATATAAAATAATTTAACTTAAAGAATTAGATAAATAAAAATGCCATTGTAAAATAGATTTTCAGAAATAATTTTGTGATAAATACCGTTTGGTAGAAAATATATTTGTAAAGCTCTTTAAGTGAGTAATATAAAATTTTTAAAAAATTATTTATTTAAAATTAAAAAATAATATATGCAACTTTTTGAATATAATTTTTTTGTTATAATACTAAAAAAATAAATAGATATAATTTTTTTAAAAAGAAAAACCACAAGCAGTTCAGTGAAAAGCTATAGCTACTGACGAGCTAAATCTAGCACCGATAACCGTCAATGACAGCTCTCACTAAAGGTTACCCAACTGGTGAGGGCGACCTCAGGCAACCTCGACCAATGACCGTGGCGCTAGATCTAGCTCGCCAATAGCCATAACCCTTCGTTGGACCGGTGAAGGATGTGTTTGGTTCAGTCTTTAATCTTCATTTTACGACAAAGAATCTTATCTTGGGTAAGTAAAAATGCGACATAAGTGAAAGTTTGGATGAGATTCCAACCATAGGAACCATTTGTACTTGGTGGAGTGAAGATTAAACTTATATCATGCATCTAATCATAAACAGACTCTCCGATCAGAAAAAGAAAAAAAATCATACACAAACTATGTTCTTTGCCAAACCGGTAACTTACTGAATGAGTTAACATTCTCTCGTTCCAATTCTAACTTATAAACACGACCCAAAAAGGTTAGAAGGAAATCAATCCCGTATATTTAAAAGAGAGGAAAAACCCAATGTAAAGACACTAAATTTTGCCATCCCGATGACTGCTTCACATTATGTTAAAGCTCCTTCACCTTTAACAAAGATGAAAAGAATGAAGATAGATATTGTTTTTCTTTTTCTTTGGGTCATCGATCAAAATTGTAAGCAAGAACAACAACTTCTAAACCTATGTTTTCCATATTTGAATGGATTTAACATATCAATTATGTCTATTTGTTGTATTTCAACTCGTAACACACTACATTAAAGTAGATCTCATGTTTCCATTAATGACGGATCTCCTATGGGAGGTTGCAGTACAAAACCGATACCACAACTCTCCTGACTACAATGCCATTTGTTGATATCGGCAAAAGGGATCCAAATTTCGAACCCATTAAAATATTGACCCAAAAAAACTCAAATCAATGAGTTGAGAATTAATTATAAGATATCAACAACCTTATAGCTGACATGAACTTTTTGAAAAGGTTAACTTGTTATGTCTAGAGTAATTTTTATCCGTTGAGCAATGGCCTTCCACTTGGCATCATTGGATCACTAAGGCCGACTTCCATCCCTGCTCAGGGTGGGTCTTGCAGTCAAGCCAAGGGACAATCTCCATTCGACCAAAAGAAACTTTTGCATGCCTTCGTTGGCCTACACCCATAGAAATTATTTACCTAGACTGTTTCTTAGCTCATAGGTCCAACACATCAGTTCTTTGACATAAGACTATTATAATAAAACTTACTCGTACATCTTGACAAAGGTATACTTACAACATCATCCCATGGTTAAATTAATTTTCCTTAAATAATCATCATCATCATCATCATTCTTTCAGCTAAGAATGTCAAACTCTCCCTCTCTCTCAACCACCCTCCTCTCCTTCTCCTACCGTCGCGAACTCTCCCGGAAAATCCCGTCCTTTCCCGAGAAAATGCCCGAGCTGGAGGACAACGGCCCCGGCCGCACCCGCCGCGACAGCCCGACGGCTCCGCCGTCCGACGCGGCGGCGGCGGCCCCGGGGGAGTCCATCATGGACCTCGACCTCGACGTCTACAGTCCCTGGCCAACGATGGATCAGCAGCTCCCCTTCGGCGCTTTCCTGTCCGCCTCCGACCAGCCCAGCTCCCCTCTCTGGGCCTTATCCTGCGGGTTCGAGGACAAGCTCGCCGCCGCACCCGGGCGGCCGCCGGTCCACCTCTCCGATTGCTCTCGGTATGTCGCATGTCAGTCTTGAGTTCGTTTGAATTCGTTCGCTTTTGGTTTCGAGTCGGGTTTGTGCGGATCGCATTGATTGAGCTGGATTTGGGTCGTTGAAAAGCTCTGTTTTTTCGGCCATCTGAGACTTGAGAATTGAGCGTTGACTATTTCTCCACCCGCGTTTACTTGCTTGGTTTTCGTCTTCTCTGGTTTTACGATTTTTGGAAAGTCGAAATTTTTCCTCGTTTGCAACAAATCTGAATTTGTTGCATGTTATTTCGACTGTTTTTTCCTCTTTGACTAATCGAGAAATTTGGTCTGATGATACGGTTCTGTTTTCTATCGCTTCAAAAAGCTTGGGAATCAAAGCAAGGAGTTTGAATTAATTGTTGGGATTGCTCCTTCTTCCACCTCCCATTGCACCTGATTTCCTATATATATTGTGTGAGAATTATGAATTCTGAGAGTCCTGAACTATGAAGTTGCCTCTTGCTTGAAGTTTGATTTGTTCCAACTGTCCTCAATGGCCCGTGAAGCCGCGGCTACTGAGTGTTGACTGAAAAGTTGTTTCCGAATATATAGATCGTCACAATTCAGAAACCAAAGCCCCCGCTGAGGATAGTGATCGTAAAAAGCTGCCATCGCCATATTTGGGGCTGACGGCATTTGAAAAATCTTGATGGATACTGTATCATCAAAGAAAGGATGACCCAGGCTCTTCGTTACTTCAAAGAATCCACTGAGCAGCTTGTTCTGGCTCAGGTTTGGGCTCCAGTAAAGAATGGTGGTCGGTACATCCTCACGACTTCAGGGCAACCCTTTGTTCTTGGTGCAGATACTAATGGGCTTCACCAGCATAGAACGATGTCTCTGATGTATTTGTTTTCTGCAGACCGGGGGAATGATGGAAAACTGGGACTTCCTGGTCCTGTTTTCCAGCGAAAGCTGCCTGAATGGACTTTTAATGTACAATACTACACCAGCAAAGAATATTTGAGGCTCGATCATGCTCTTCATTATAATGTTCAGGGAACCTTGGCTTTGCCCGTCTTTGAACCATCGGGCCAATCTTGTGTGGGTGTTCTTGAACTCATTATGACTTCACAGAAGATTAACTATGCACCGGCGGTTGATAATCTGCAAAGCACTTGAGGTTGGATTTCTTTAAAAATCATGCTTTTCTTTAGAAATTGTGCTTTTCTTTCTTCTGCAAAGCACTAGAAATTTTTTATCTAGAAATAAAAACAAAGATTGGCTCTTGGCATCTGCAAGTTCAAGAATTTGTGAAAATCGTCCTCACTTTTACAAATATCCCATGAACATGTGTCCCTTAAGCTTTGAATCACACTGTCGAAATATCATTTTGGCGAGTATGGAGTACCCCGCAATTACATCAATTGCAGAGCACCTAAATGATAAGGCCGAGGGAAATACAAACAATCTGGGAGAAAATATTGACATTCTATTGGCAGTTCAAGAATCTAGGCCAGGAGGTAAGGCAAATTACATCTACAGAAAGACTAAACAGAAAAAAAAAAAAAAAAAAAAAAATTAGAACGCCAGGGAATGGATCAAATTGAAATGTATTCCAGGTACCTTCTACACCAGATTCAATGGTAGTAAAGTTATGCTGCTGCTTCTGCATATTTAATTCGTGAAGAGAACTAAAGCCGTTTCCACATGCATTGAGATCCCTCAAAGATTCATGGTTTGCTTCACGATTGCAAACTTCAACCAAAGGACCAGGAAATTCCATCATCTCCCCTGGGCATACTTCTTCAGCTTTGTTCAGGAACCTGCTATCTAGAAGTTTCCAGCTCATATCATACAAGAAAACCTGGTAATCTAAGCCATATTTGTCCTGACAAAATATTTTTGCTAATCCGCTGAGAAAGTCATGCCGTCATGAAGAATAAAACCAGCTATCAAAGGAAGGAAGAGATGAAATTTGATTCAGCAACAAGATAGCTGGTATTATTTAATGGTAAATATCAGAAGGAGATGTAGACTGTAGAGCTTGACCTGCCTAGTCATAGATCCACTGCTCGTACAATGTAAGAAGCCATCATGATATTTCTTCGACTTTTGAGTTAAAGTGTGTTGTATACAAGGCATACCAATATACATCAAAAGGAATATCACGTCAACTGCCGTGCTGAGACAACAATAACACTCTCGAATATAACTGCATAGAGAATATGGAGACCAGTTTTCTGAGAGATGTTTAGATATAATGCCCAAAAAGCTCCAATGGTTTTCAAGATAAGCCATGAAAATATATGAAACGGCTGTGAGTGCAAAAATTTAATATACAAAGCATCAAAGTTGAGAGAATCCTTATTGACCTTGAAAAGACTATATGTTGTATAAAGATGTGCAGAAACTGTACCTCAAAGAAAATCAAGAACGGATTTACAATCCAGGAGATCCGTCAAGAGAAAGACACGGCCTGGCATGGGCATAGATGAGTCAGCAGGAGTCCAAACTCACCTGCTGTACTTGATGTCCTTGAGTTCGGACTCGCCTGCAACATGCCGTACTTGTTCATTTCATTCTTCTTGAATTCTGGAAATCAAAAAGACAAAAGAAACACGCGTGCTAAGTTTTGTACCCAGCATTTACTTGCGATTAAGAGAGAGTTAGATTATGTAGGATTTTATCGCCAACCTCTAATAATTTTCTGCAGTGGGCTCAGGCTGATTCTCTGATGTTTATCCTTCTCCACTTTGGTCTTCTCATCTCCTTAAAAAGTAAGGTAGGTGGATTATACGATTATACAGATAGATGATGAGCACAACACTGCGAAGATACATGTACGAGTTGTCAAATTTCAAATCAATGGAGACACCAGCATTAAGAAAGACAAATATGCAAGAACAGACAATACCGGTGCAATTAGACACGTCGATGAACTTGTTCCTGTGAAGCAAAGCCGTTCACTTAGGAACTTTCTTTTCTCGGTTATGAATATAAGTATCATCCAGGGGCTTCTGCCCTCCTTCAGGCTCTCCAACATCAACCAAATAAGCATGAACGTCAGCGTCTCACCAGAACAAACAACTTCATCATTCTTCGAGATCCTGCATTCCAACAGCTGCTCGCTGTCATCATACAGCATTACCTGTCGAACATCCGACCATCAATCACGCAACGACCGAATCTACTCCGAACAAGCCCAATCCTGGAGAGCATAACGACCAGGGCAGAGCAATCGGCGATGACAGACAAGATCGAAATCCCAAGCAGCCTCCAGACGATGCCATCTAGTTCGAGCGAGCAAGCTAAATTCAGGGAAAGAACATTCACATATCGATTGCAGAGGAGCGGAGAGAGAGGAAGCCGCTGCGGTAGAGATTGCGGTTCTGCTTGAGGTGCTTCGTGAAGGTGACGTTCCACTTCGTCGGAGCCTCATCCATGGCGGTTTCTGCATTTGGGGGATGAAGAAGAAAGATCTTCTAGGGATTTCCGAGAGCTGCGAGTGATTTGCTGCGAGAGTGATACCGCTTCTGAGAACTTAAACGGTCGTGGCGGGAGATGAATCATTAATATGAGCGCGAAACGAGCTTAAAAGTCTCTCCTGGAAGACTGATGATGACGGGATTTTTGTTCCGCTTTTTCTACTTTAATACTCTGATCCTATTCTATTCTATAATTATTTGATTTTATCCGATCAAAACCTGATTCAGTTCGGTTTGATTTTTTGATTTTTCTTCTTTTTGTTTCCCCTTGGAACCAAACTAATTAAATGATGAAAAAGAAGAGAGATTTTCATTAATCAAACTGAACCTTAAAAAAAAAAATGATTATTTTTCCATTGTACGAACTGAACTGAAAATGCATGAAATTTCGGTTCGATTTTGATACCCATGTATGCACAAATTACAGGACCCTACTTCCTCACTCACAAGTCCTCACTCCAACCCTGATTGATTCGCTTTTCTCACCATGACATTTAAAGATAAGGAAGCATCATCGGTCCCAATTTCATCCTGTTTTGTTTCGTACTCGACGGTTCTCCAATCTTTCAATTTGTCTCCCGTTATCAAAGCTTTGAATTTTTGCAGCATCTGGATGTGAATTTCCTCCAATTTTCTCCCTCTTCCTATGCTTGAGAGATTCTCGAGAGAGTGATGTGGAACGTCGTCTGCTTTTGATTGTTCTGTTGATGCTCTCTATAATCTCTTGTGATGGCTATCTACATTGGTGTCTGGCGATATGCGTGCATGCATTTAACCATTTTGTTCCTGAAATAATTTGCGAGCGAAATAGATTTTTCTATTTCTACTTATAGAAGAGTTTCTAAGCAAAAATAACCGTTTGATAACGACACAAAATTTCTACTCTAAAAATAGAAATTCGTTTGATAAAAACACAAAATTTCTTCCTTTCGAACAAGAGTGGCGACGACCGACGACCTTTGATATAAAAAAAAAAATAAAAATGATTTAGTAACAAAAAAATAATGAATAAAATAAAATAAAATAAATCATAAAAAATAAAATAAAATTATAATTTTATTTTAAAATAAAAATATCCTTAAAAATAAATTTATTTTATTTATTTTATTTTATTTTATTTTACGAATAAATTTATTTTAAAATGAATAAAAATAAAAAAATAAAACAATTATTTGGCAAAACACTCAAGGCAAATAAAAATAAATTTATTAAATTTATTTTTAATAAATTTATATTTATTTATCATAAATAAATTAAATAAATTTATTTTTAATAAACTAAAAATAAAATGATAAATGAAAATAATTTATTTATTTTAATAAATTTATTTTTATTTTTAAATGAATAAAATATTTATTTTTATTTTTAATAAAATGAGGAGAGGCGGAGAAGGAGGAGGAGGCAAAGATGTAAAGGAGATGAGGGAGAACTTACCGAAATTAGGGTGATAGAAATTATTTTTGATTTCTGTTCTAGAAATCAGAAATAGAAAATTTTAGCTTCTGATTTCTCTTCCAAACTTATTTCTGGAATAGAAATCTATTCCAGAAATAAAAAAACTGAATAAGTTTATCAAATGATTTCTCTTCCGTAAAAGCAGTGCGGAATGTAAAAACTATTTCTGGAACATAAATTTTGAGTTGTCATGCACCCCCATAGGGGTGTAGTTTGTTCGCTGTGAAAAGAGTTTTTTTAATGTATGTCGCACCAGCTCAGGTATGTGTTGACCCTTTGCGAGTTTGAATGATTATAGGAAGAGCGAGCGAGAGCTTTTTGTAGACGACGAAATGAATGTACGGAGTGAATATGTCGGGGCATGAATCTAGACAATCGGGTGCCCAGGTTGTCTAGGGTGTCCCAAGAAAAATGCAATGTCATCACGAATATGGTAACTATAGGCAGTGGTGCCCCTCATGCTTTTATTACGGCGTGGACATGGATACTGTCGGAGCTTGGCACTATATGCAAGAGAAGATGTAATTTAGTCTACGGCACTTGTTGTGCTTTAACCTCCACAGTTTCATTTGGTCCTTGTTCGCCGATTGAACTTTTCACTGTCCCCTTTCAGCTTTGTTCTCTTAGCACAGTAGCATCCGTAGCCAATTAATGTTTCTCAAATGCAGAAGCTGAAGGATACTGTTAGACGCCTAGAAGAAGGTCTCTTTAAATCTTCTCACACAAAGGTCTTCCCATCTTAATCATTTCTCTCCTCTCTTTTGTAAAATTACAAAAAGCGATTGATGATTGCCCTTTATGGGTTTAGTGTTCTACATTTTATATTTGCAAAAGCCAGTACTCCGTTCATTTCTCTTGCCCGATTTCACCTGCTTTTTCTCGTTATTATCAGTAATTTCCTTTCTTTTTGGTAAATAGTACTTGAGATTCTTTTGCTACTTGAAAATTACAATTATGTAGGATGAGTATATGAATTTAGGCACATTGGAGTCCCGTCGCATAGTTTGATCAAGCGTCCATCGCCTAATAATCCAAATCCAGTCAATCCCGATGCAATGATAATAATGATTCCAACCCCGGATTGTCGCATAATGGGAGTTCGACCCGATGGCAACATCTTTAGTGGATGCCCCTATTAGTTATATGGCTGGGGGGTAGCAACATGCAGCCAATGAATGAAAACACAAGAAGCCTTATGTCGAGCCTTATGCCTAACGTAATGTATCCAAAGGCATGTGCTCTCTATAATTTCTTGTTATGGTCATCTCGCACCGGTGCTTGGTGGTATTGGGTGTGGTTTGTTCACTTTGTGAATAGAGTTTTTATATATGTAGCACAAGCTCAGGCATGTGTAGACCCCCTGTGAGTTTGACTGATAAGAGTGAGAGCTTTTGTAGATTGATGCAATGAATGTGCAGGTGGATACGTCGGGGCACTTATCTAGTCAATCAGGCACTAAGTTGCCTGGGGTGTCCCAGCAAAGTGGTAATGTTGTCCTGAATTTAGTAGCTGCAGGCAGTGGTGCCTCTCATGCTGTGTTGAGCGTGGACACGGATCCTCTTAGAGCTCAGAACTATATGCAAGACAAGATGTAATCTAATCTAGAGGACTTGTTCTTGTGCTTTAACCTCCACAGTTCCATTGGTCCTTATTTGCTGATTGAACTTTTCACTGTCCCTTTTCAGCTTTGTTCTCCTAGCACAGCGACATCTACAGCCAATTAATGATTCTCAAATGCAGAAGCTGAAGGATATCGTTAGACACCTAGAACAAGGTCTCTTCAAATTTGCTCACTCAAAGGTCTTCCCATTCCTCATCATTTCTCTCCTCTTCTTCTTTCTAAAAGTACAAAAGGTGGCTTATGATTGCCCTTTATTGGGTTCTTTTTTTAGTGCTGCATTTTACATTTTTGAAAGCCAATAATTTGTTCATTTCTCTTGCCTTGTTTCACCTGTTTTTCCTTGGGCTTATCAGTATTTCCTCTCTCTCTCTCTCTTTGGTGAATAGGACTTGACATTCTTTTGCTACTTTGAAATTACAATTATGTAGGATGAGTGTATGAATCTGGGCAAATTGGAGTACCAGTTGTATAATTTGATCGAGCATTCTTCTGTTAATAATGGAAATCCAATCAATCCTAATTCAATGACAACGATGATACTCCTGGATTGTTGCATAATGGGAGTTCGACCATGATGGTGACATCTTCAGTGGATGCACCTATGAGTAATATGGCTGGCGATAGCAGTATGCAGCCAAGGAATGCAAACACAAGAAGCCCTATGTCAAGCGGTGTCATGCAAACACAGGAAGCCTTATGTGAAGCCTTATGTTTCCTTGAATTGTAAATGAACATTTTCATTCAGATGTAGGCCTCATGCAAGATGTCTTGCTATGGTTCAAAATTGGGGTATAATTTGAACGATTGTTTCCCAATATATCAATGAAGATAAGCACATGTGCACTTTCATTTTGAAAAAACCTACGGAGGCTTCAAACATAATTTACTGGTGCCAATGATCAAACATTCACTGGGAACTTTGACCAGAAAAGGATGAGAGTGCAAAACAGTGGGGAATTCATTTCAATTCAGAAAATGTTACAGCTAGAATATTCTTCATGTCATTCCTTATGATGGAACTAAAAGAAGCACGACATGTGACAAACTAAACCTTGTGGACTTAAAATGTAAGAATGAATCAGATGAAGTACCAGCTACTTGAGATTTTTCTAGCGATCAAACATACCTGCTTTCGAAGTAAACCCAGCATCAAATAAATAGCCAGCTCTGCACATGATGCTGCATTTCCCGTGATGTCACCTGGAATTCTGGCAGCTTCTATTCCATTTTTGGTGGCAGTGTCCATATCAACAACTTCATAAAGATATAAATGTCGAGTACTGAATTCAATTAAGATCTAACGGAAAATAGTGATACTACCGACAAGATAAACCAAACTCCCCCGGCCCCACAGACGCAAGCAAACAAGGGCAGGCGCCTTCCAGACCAACACCAAATTGCATTACAAGCTTCAATTGTTTCGCTTGAGCTATGGTTTGAGTCGAGGCACTTGTTCTTAACCACGCAAATATGGTAGTTTCCTATATATGTGGCACATCATCAAGGACTGCCTTATTGACCTGCAGAAATGGAAAACAGATGAATGAATGATCTTCAAGGTGCAGTTAGAGACAAAATTTGGAAACATATGAAACAATAAGTCCTTACGCTGCCATAAACCGAAGCACACTAATTAACGAGGATACATTCACATCTGTACATAAGACCAAAACGAACGTACAAAGTTGAACATGCTTTTTATTCCTAGTCTGTTATTTATCCAAAGGCATGTGCTGGCGACAATGGGATCGTTCCAGCAAGTTTAAGTAGGACCCGACAAGAGCATATTGGTTTTTATTTCAGCCAGGTAAAACTTTCATAACCTACGACAGTGCCTCAAATTGTACAATTCTACAATGTTACAATGGTCAGAGGCAGAAATGGGATATCACTTCAGTGCAATAGGTAGTTGAAATCTGGCTCCACCAATGGATGCGAAAATAATTGGACAGCGTCGAGAGCTCAAAGGTGATGCAATCAAATCCCTTTGTACCGCTCTAAACACATCCAGGTAACTCGATCAACCACTTCCGCCTGAAGAAAGTGGAACGTCAAGCATTTTCTATCATATAACGCTGGGTAAAAATGGTCTGAAACTGGATAAATAGGTATTGGTTTGAGTCTTCGGCGTAATTGTGAGAAGCCAGGAAGTAAGGCCCTCAAAAGAGGACATGGGTGACGCCTTCTTCACCAGACTCCGTCCCCATTTCCCTCCACTTCCTTTAATGTGAAGCTGTAACTCCTGCTACACAGAGAGAGAGAGAGAGAGAGAGAGAGAGAGAAGGCGGGGACCTTGACGTACTTGCAACTGGGGACTGGTGAAGTAGAGAAAGAGACGGAGTTTGCAGCCTCCACAGTCTACACCTGCCTTTCCTCCACAAAATTGGTCGATTGGTGACTCACGGCAAATGTTGCTAGAATCCTGCGATGAAAGAATTTTAGCTTTCTCTGCCTGGAATTTTGTTGTAAATTGACTAATAAAGTCAGAAGGATAGTATACTCTCAAACGTCAGTCCAGACCTTCGAAAGGTCTCGTACAACCTTTTCTATGGGATTGCTAATTTATATCCTTTTCAATGGTTATGATTTTCTCCTATTCCGGAATCACAGACTGATTCAAAACTTACACTTACCACATCTACGTGTTGTCTGGCCTACAGGGTTGGCTACGTAGGGAATCGTCGTGCTTGAGGAAGTGCTGATGTAGATAGTAAACGAAAGATTCATAGTGCATTGGAGAATTAATCCACGTAAAAAGCTGTATCGCGGAGGCTGAACGTTTCTATATCTGTTGGAATTCAGGAACATCCCAAGTGGAAGATTAAGATTTGGTTTGTATATTTCCAGAAGGCAAAGGAATCTGCACCGTCAAAGGAAATTACTTATCAATCAGACGTTGGGTTGAGCAAGAGTGTCAGGACGGATTGTTTAGTACCTGCCGCTCGTGGTGGTCTGCACTAGTATTTGCACCATTCAAAGATTGGTTGTTTTTGTGCTAATGTGATCTCATCTCTTTTGCTCATTTCAAGAAACGTGATATTCTTTCTAGAGCCTGGAACTTCATTTGATCATTGCGATGGAATTTATCTTGGTAATTCATGTTGGTACTCATATCCTTGTCATTTTGTTGAACAAAATGTTGCATTTGATCAATAGGCTATTTTCCTTGTCTTACCTGCTCGGAAGAAGTAGATATCAAAATTAGTGTTCTCACATGGAGATGGACAACTTGGAGAATGCATGTGTCACTCTTAATCAATCTAATCCCATGAACAGACCTAGACAAAATTGAGTTTAACCTGTTATCATAGTAGAATTGACTCTATGCACACTTGATGACACGTCTTCATTGGTCAAAGAGTTGTAAGGCATTGACGTAGGAATAGGCCAACTAGGTTGTTCATGTCCAGATCAATTAAGTTCTACTTTAGTAGGATTCAAATAGCCGTGGCACTGCCTGTGGGCTTGTGTTTACTCTCGATTGTTGGTATTCCGAAGCCATCTTGCAAGATCCACTTTGGCTAGACAACATAGGAAAATCATAAAAGATTTTTCTTTAATGAAAAATATTACCTTGCGCCCTATGCCAGACGTATAGAGAATGAAATTTAATAACTTGTCATGTTGCAACATGGAGATATAATGTTTTTATAAATGTTGAGGAATCACAGTACAGAGGTTAAATGATTGGATGTGTGATATGCTTAAAGCGTGTCAAAAGAGGAGAGCTGGATTTGTGAAATTATAGTCAGAAAAGAGGGGAAAAAAGCCAGGGAAAGTTTCATGTTCCAAAGTCAGTGCTGGATTTGTGCCTCAAAGAAGTTGTGGTGATGATGAAAAACTTAATCTATCTCCATACACAAGATCTCACGCCTTCATAGCCAAGTATAGAAGGGAAATTGCCATGACTCTTCAAATGGCCAAAAAAGTTTTGCCGCTTCTCCACCGTTGGATGTGCAAGAGATGCATCATTGATCGGGAGACAACAAGCTAATCCTCACCATTAGATCGACAAGTGGATTTTGCCCGATAACTTTGTCATGCATGATTCCACAGCGAGTTAAGAAGGTATTGCATCATACTGAGTGAAAAGGTAGTAAATCCAAGCCAAGATTATAGTCTCTCTCCCTTCACTTAGGCTTCTCAATGAAGCTGGCTATTATTAACTTGTAACAAAAGAAAATCGCATTAATGAAGCCCGATAGCATAACTAGTACAATGGCTAATGAGATGAAACATTTACTCGATACTTCCAGTTTCTGTTTGCCTGGAAAAAGTGGTATATATAAAGTCCTAAACACCACAATTCATTATTTCTGACTTTAATTTTGTACACTGATAGCATGAAAAAAATCATTACACAAGAAGTGCAAGCACTAACATGTATACTATATATAATTTTAATAAAATGAATGCGCTCCATTGATGTTCCATTTTATCATCACTTGTTTGAAAAATCATTGCACCAGCACCGTACCTTATTTACTCCATTACTTTCAGCATTTGTATGTAGCAACATGAGCAGAATTATGTGAGAAGAGGCATTTAGCTTGAGTGAGATGCGTGAGATGCTCGATGGATCAAGAGAGTTGGATGTGAATGAAGAGAAGCCATTGGTTGAAGAATCGATGATCGAATTTTGAGAAAATAATGTTTTTGGAAAACAAATTACCATAAGCACTTGGGTCTTCAAAGGTTTGCTTGTTGTTAATTGAAAAGTAAACAATGGAATTGATGATTGACTTAAATGAAAGTACCATCTTTAATTGTGGGTCTCAAACTCAGGCAACAAGTTGGACGGCTACCTCAAGCTCGGCTTAATTAGAATCATCTCTAAAATTGATTGTATCATATTTATATTTGAAGCATGCCTTTTATTTCTTAATAATGAACTAGAAATTTGACCGCGTTATTTCAGTCATTGAGTATTATAGTTTCGAAACTCATGCATAAATTATCATAATTTATTCATTATGTAATTTGCCCTCTTTGTTCGTTTCACTTTCCCTATCATCCTTGTGGATTATTTTGTAATTCTGGGAAAAAGAAATCTTTGACTCCTATTTAAGTGAGGGCTATTTTGACTTTGTAGATAGCAAACTTGTAATTGATTGATGAGGTTTAAAATTGAAGAAGGTACAAAAAAAATTCAAAATGAAGGAGTACGCATGAGTGATAAAGTGACGGGCGGTTCTATAAACGAATGCAGGGATTAAAAATTTTACTTTTAATTGAATCTTTCAACAAAGTGGACTAGTAATTTCTAGAAACAAGAATTATGGCCCAATGTAGCTCATGGATGGCTCCAATGTTGCTCATGGACCTTTCTAGCGAATTGATATTTCGTGGCTTCAGATTGGTTTCTTGGAGTAAGTTAAATTATGTATCGACTAAAAGGATGAATTAGGTTAAACCAGAGAGTACAAATACCAATTTGGTCAAAATTCAATTTCAAAGACTAATTGAACAGTAATTAAAAATTTAGGGGCCAACTTTTATTTTCCCTCTCATCCTTGTGGGCTTCAAATGCGTAATCTCTCTTTAATTCCACTGGCAGTAGAGTGAGCTCGTCACTTGCTCGTAGAAGACGCAAAATTCTTGCGGGTTGCGAGGGGACAAGTGAAGGGCATGCGAGAGGAGGCGAAGGTGAATCCAATGCTTCTCGAAGGACGCTGATGCAAGACAAGTTGAAATAGTGTTCGAGCTCACGTAATAGAAGCGGCATGTTGTTCTGGGTTTGGATAGTTCAATTCTTGCGTTTGGATGAACAATGATGTAAAAAATAAACTCAATAGGAAAAAGGAAAAACCGTGATTAATAAAAGACCAATTGGCATTTCCAATATTCCTTAAACGAAGGGACGAGCAACATGGAGAAAAACGACAAAGCAACGGTGGTTGAAGCATTGAGGCACCTTCACAGGTCTCTTCTTAGTTCTTATAATTTCTTCAGCTCCTGTGCTTTGGTCTTTCTTTTCAATTTTTCGCAGTTGTCCGCCAAAGTGACCCAAAAAGACAAATAAGTTAAAGAGCAAAACAAGAGAGAAAGCAATTGGTGGTCGAAACGTGAAGCATGAAGCAAGAAGCAACCTCTCTCTTGTTTCGCAATTCTTTATAGGATTCCTATAATAAATTCCCCGCTCCAACTGCTCATTTCTTTGTCTTTCCTTGACAGATTCTGTTTATTGGCTACCCTCCATGTGCGTTGGTCTTTCTTTACAATTTCTTTTCTCACAGTTGTCCGGGCAAAAGTATTTCCTGTAAAAGTTGTTTCTTCGTCCCTTTGGATGCTAATCATTGAATCTGGGAAGGGAGAGGTCGCATCATAATGTCATGGAAAACTTTCTCTAAACATGTGAATGGAAGCAA
Organism: Eucalyptus brandiana; assembly: GCA_014182725.1. Classification (NCBI taxonomy): domain Eukaryota; kingdom Viridiplantae; phylum Streptophyta; class Magnoliopsida; order Myrtales; family Myrtaceae; genus Eucalyptus; species Eucalyptus brandiana. The sequence continues at coordinate 7,503,292 of CM024672.1, forward strand.
TGAGAGGCAGCGAGGGAAGAGGGACAATCCTTCCTCCGCCCACTTTCGACAGCTTTTTATCAATTTATTATTAGGATCTTATTAAGGAATCATTCCCCAATACTTATTAATCATACCTAACAGAAAAAAAATTTCATTTTCAATGTACTAATGAAATGATACATAACACAAGAAAACAATGGTTTGAAAATGAAATATTTTTTGAGTGGATACATAACAAGTATTTGAAGCACTCATTCATAAAATTCAATTTGTAAGGAGAAATCTCTTGCGTTTCATTTCTAATACAGTGAAAAATATGTCCTGTCTTCGTGTTTATGTCAAGAATTTTGATGAAGTTCCCATTAAGACTTTTCGTCGATAAAAATTATAAAATTAAATGGGTAGGCTTATTTTATCAAGGCTGACTCTTCCTATGGTCCCCAGTTGTTACTCTGCAAGGTCTTGGAGTTTTTATTATATTTAAAGAATAATGCTAGAGATATAATTGATTTACAAAGGGATGTATTATATACTCTTGCTGATGACTTGCAACGAAAGCTGAGTACTTTGCATGTTCATCGAGAAGGCTAATCACGTTCATCCAATTCTTTCTCACAAACAACTTCCACTTATAAAGATTGGTTTATAAAGAGATGTATTGTATACTCTTGGGGTATCTCCATTTTTCTGATAAATTCGGCATTGCCTATTCAGAGAAGCTGCGATTATATTCTTTGGGGAATCTAACGACGTTGAGGAAGTATATACCCCTGCATCTGAGGAGGTTGGTCTTGGTCAGGTAGTGGAATTTACAGGAAAGGATGTTCGTCCCAACTTTAGGACTGTTCCCGAAGGATCTGCGTATGCTAACGCCATTGGAAAGCTGCACGAAAGGACTGACCTCCTACAAAAAGGGTTCCGTAAAAATTTTTCTGAACCTAATCCCAAACAAAAAGTTTCGATTGCCAATTAGGATCAAACTTTAATATGTCAAGCTTTTTGAGCTACAAAATCTTGGTAATTTTGACAGCTCGCTTGTGCAGTTTGAGCGTTAGGAAATTTCCACATCACAATTGGGAGGTTGCCCATTAAATGTCAACAATTGCATATAAATTGTTTGAATTGGCTCACCTATAATTGTCAAAGGCCTGAACTTAACAAGATTGGGGGATTTATATAGTGTTCCATGGGCTTCCAGAGGGAAAAGTGCCAAAAAAGTCCTAAACCTTTTGTCTTTGTGCCGATTTAGTCCTAAACCTTTTTTTGGTGCCGATTTAGTCCTAAACCTTTTTACGTTGTGCCAATTTAGTCCTTTCCGGCCAAAATTGACCGGAATTTGCTGACTAGACGCCGGCCGGCTGACGTGGCCCGATCGGCGCTGACGTGGACTACTTTTAATAATATTTTAATATTTTAGAATTTTTTTATTTTTTTATTTTTGAATTTTTTATTTTTTATAATTTTTTTTTTTTTTTTGTCTTCTCATCTTCATCCTCCAGCCGGTCACCGGACCTCGGCGACCGGCCGAGGCGACAGCCGGCGAGGTCGAGGTCGACCTCGCCGGCCACCTCGCCGATAGCCGCGAGGGCGGCCTCGCGCGGCGGCGAGGCTCGCCCTCGTCGGATCCGGCGAGGGTCGAGCCTCGCCCATGGCCGGCGAGGCTCGACCTCGCCAGATCCGGCGAGGCTCGACCTCGCCCGCCCGGCGCGAGGCCGCCCTCGAGGCCCGGGTGGCGAGCCTCGCCCTCGCCGGATCCGGCGAGGGTCGGGCCTCGCCCATGGCCGGCGAGGGCGAGCCCCGCGCTCGGCGCGTGGAGCATGGGGAGGAGAGCGAAGCCGACGGTGGCGAAGCTCGGCGAAGGAGACGACGCGGAGCACGAGCCGAAGTCCGCGGTGCCGCTCGGCGGCAGCGGCGGCGACGCGGCGACGACAAACGAGGAAGCGAACGAAGACCCGAGCCTGAAAATCGTCGAGAAGGCGCTCTCGGTGCGCGCCGCGGCTCGCCTCCACGCCGCCGGGCGTCGACGTGTCGGAGGAGGACGACGATAGGCCTCGGTTCCGTAAGACCTCGAGGACCGAATCCGGCCGCCTCCTCGCGCCGAGCCGGCGAGGCTCGCCCTCGCCGCGATCCGGCGAGGGCGAGCCTCGCCACCCGGCCTCGAGGGCGGCCTCGCGCCGGGCGGGCGAGGCTCTCCCTCGCCGGATCCGGCGAGGTCGAGCCTCGCCGGCCATGGGCAAGGCTCGACCCTCGCCGGATCCGACGAGGGCGAGCCTCGCCGCCCGCCGCGAGGCCGCCCTCGCGGCCATCGGCGAGGTGGCCGGCGAGGTCGACCTGACCTCGCCGGCCATCGCCTGCGGCCGGTCGCCGAGGTCCGGCGACCGGCTGGAGGAAGAAGATGAGAAGACAAAAAGAAAAAAATAATTAAAAATAAAAAATTCTAAAATAAAAAAATAAAAAAATTCTAAAATATTAAAATATTATTAAAAGTAGTCCACGCGCCGCCGATCGGGCCACGCAGCCCGGCCGGCGTCTAGTCAGCAAATTCCGGTCAATTTTGGCCGGAAAGGACTAAATTGGCACAACGTAAAAAGGTTTAGACTAAATCGGCACCAAAAAAGGTTTAGGACTAAATCGGCACAAAGACAAAAGGTTTAGGACTTTTTTTGCACTTTTCCCGCTTCCTGATAAATCAACTTCTATGCCTATGGCCTGAATCATCAAAAAAAGAAAAACAAATGCAACAACTTATCACTATTTTTTTTTTTTCATTTTGGATTTTACGAGAATAGATAATACAAATTACACATATCATCCATTAGTATAAAGGAGTACATAGCATTTTGCAATCACATGTTAAAGTATTCAAAATTGTTTCTCTCATAAAGCTGTGATTATAAACGTGTGGTCCTCCTCCATATAACTTATTACTTTTAAGCTTTTGGATTATAAATTTTAAAATGAAATCGTAGAAACCACACTTACGGTCTCGAATCAAAACATCTAACTATCAACTAACTACAAAATGGGTTAAGCATTTTGCTAAATCTTCAAGCAAGGAGGTTTTCCTTTTTCTCAAAACTTTCATTATTTTCATGATTAGTCATTATGAGAGAAGTGAGTACACAGAGTTTTCAAATTATACGATCATCACAACTTACCCTTATTTTGAGGAGTTGATTTAATTAACATTACGAGTCTCGCCGGTTTGTGGGTGTGTCCATGGGATGGTACGGACCAGGATAACACATCTGTGATGGTTTGTTTTCCCACCACGAGAAACAGAAAAGTTGCTATTAGCATGAGTCCATGTCTGCCCAAAAAAAAAAAGAAAAAGAAGCATAAGTCCATGTCAAACCCATCTTTTGAGGGCACACTGAACGAAAATATGTTCCTTTTGACAGCACATTAAACGAAAATTTGATTCCTTTTGATAGCACATAAAACAAAAAATATGACGGTGAACTACCGCGATCAGCCCATGGGAAACTAATCTAGAAGCTTAACTCTTGCTGTCAGCCCATGTGAAATCAATTTTAAAAAACTTATGATGCTGAACTCTTGCTATTAGCCCATGGGAAACCAATCCGGAATATACATTATATATGATGCTGAACTCTTGGTATCGGCCCATGTGAAACCATGTGAAAATTTGATTCCTTTTGATGGCACATAAAACAAAAAATATGATGGTGAACTACCGCGATCAGCCCATGGGAAACTAATCTGGAAGCTAAACTCTTGCTGTCAGCCCATGTGAAATCAATTTTAAAAAAATTATGATGCTGAACTCTTGCTGTTAGCCCATGGGAAACCAATCCGGAATATACATTATATATGATGCTGAACTCTTGCTGTTAGCCCATGGGAAACCAATCCGGAATATACATTATATATGATGCTGAACTCTCGCTGTTAGCCCATGGGAAACCAATCTGGAATATACATTATATATGATGCTGAACTCTTGGTATCAGCCCATGTGAAACCATGTGAAAATTTGATTCCTTTTGATGGCACATAAAACAAAAAATATGATGATGAACTACCGCGATCAGCCCATGGGAAACTAATCTGGAAGCTGAACTCTTGCTGTCAACCCATGTGAAATCAATTTTAAAAAAATTATGATGCTGAACTCTTGCTGTTAGCCCATGGGAAACCAATCCGGAATATACATTATATATGATGCTGAACTCTTGCTCTCGGCCCATGTGAAATCATGTGAAATCAATTAAAAAAATTACGAAGCTGAACTATTGCTATTGGCCCACGTGAAACCGTGTGAAATCAATTTTAAAAAAAATTATGATGCTGAACTATTGCTATCGGCCCATGTGAAACAATGTGAAATCAATTTTAAAAAAAAATTATGATGCTGAACTATTGCTCTCGGCCCATGTGAAACCATGTGAAATCAATTTTAAAAAAAGTTATGATGCTGAACTATTGCTATTAGCCCATGAGAAACCAAAAAAAAATTTCGCTCCCGATGTGGCAGGGCGGATGAAACGGCGGTTTCGTTTTGAACGGCCTATTTTAAGTCGACTCAAGACCAAGGGCAGCTAGCAATTGAGCACCTGCAAAATCTCTGCCATAAGCTCCACTGATCATTGGCAAGTGGTGAATACCAATGGCCGAGTCTGTTGTTTCGTTCGCGGTGGAGACAATAGGAAACCTGCTCATCGACGAGGCCAAATTCTTGAGGGGAGTGGAGGGCAAGGTCAAGGACCTGCAAAGGGAGCTGGGGCTGGTCCAGGGCTTGCTGAGGGATGCGGATGCGAGACGAGAGCACAACGAAACTGTTAGAGAATGGGTCGCGCAACTCCGAGACTTCGCCTATGATGCTGAGGACGTCATCGAGAGATACATCCTCAAAGCCTCGCTGAAGGAGGGACAAAACATCATCAAAGCGTATGCTTGCTTCATGGTCAAGTGCTCGTGCGTGCAGGTTCATAAGGTGGGGACAGAGATCGAGGGCTTAAGATCCAACATTTCCAATCTTAGAACGAGTATGCGGGATTATGGCATACAAACTCTGAACGAGGGCGAGCACAAACACGCGAGAGCTTCGACGCCAGAACGGACTTACGCCCATTTCGAGGAGGAAGATTTTGTCGGGAGGCAAGATCATATCAAGGTGTTGGTGAACGAGCTGTTGAAGGATGGAGAACAACAGAGAGTTATTTCCATTTGTGGAATGGGTGGTTTGGGTAAAACCACTCTTGCTAAGAAAGTCTTTGCTCATGACAAAGTGAAGGAGCATTTCGATGGTTTTGCTTGGGCTTGCATATCTCAAGAGTACCAGGTGAGGGATATCTTGGAGAGAATTCTAGTTAAGTTGAACCCTGATCAAAGAGAAGGGGTTAAGGAGATGAAAGATGACGATTTGTTAGAAACTTTATACAAGACTCAACAAGAGAAGAGATGTATTGTGGTTCTTGACGATATTTGGACCGAACGGGCATGGGTTGGTCTTAGAAACGCATTCCCGACCAAGGACACGAGAAGCAAGCTATTGATAACAACCCGCAATAGAGAAGTAGCTCAGCATATCGATCCTCATTGTTTTCTCAATGAACCTCAATGCTTATCACAAGAGGAGAGCTGGAATCTGCTAAAGAAGAAGGTATTCCCTCAAACAAAAGGTAAGACTTCTCTAAAGTTATTAACCTAACATATAGTGACTTCAAAGGATTATATTGCCTGTTTGATTCTAATTTATGGTGCTTTGGTTATCATTGCAAGATTAGTTGTTGAAATTTCTTCTGATGGACCCGGGGTTGGTCAAGATATTGTTGCGGGCCAAGCTGTAGAAGATATCGCAAAACAATCAGAGACAGAGGGACAAAAACCGGGTATTTCATTGCTTAGTTTGTCCTTTCGGAAACATAAGCAATTTATAAATAGATAGTTACAATGGAATTCAAATGATCGAAATATCGAGTATTAGACACCATAATTTCAATATTTGGGGAATCAAATGCCCTTTTTGTTTTTTAATAGTAAACAATTATACCACTAAACCCAGATCCAAAACTTTGGTCATCCTTTCCTCTAATGAGGTTAAATATCAAAGAGGCTTTTATAAGGCCAACATAATAAGCAATTTTGATAGGATTTATGAAATAATGTGAAGCCTAGCTATGTTCTTCCGTAGGCTTCATCTCAAATCCACCTTTTTTGCATTTGTGAATAGTTGGCTTAACCATAAAAGTAGGGATTGATAAGGAAAATTGTGAATCGTTATGCGGCACATGAAGATTTCATTAGAATTTGCGAGGGAGATTAGTAGCACATTCAAGTTACGAGAGATCACGCTCAAGTTATCCCTGCGCTGCTTTCATATTTCTTCATCAAGTAGGTTTATTGTTGTTTTACATTTGCTTGAGTCACTTAATCCAAGCCACAGTTTGGACTTCTTGATTTTCTAGGCGTAGATGGAGGCATATATAGGAGCTTTGTTGTGGTCCCCATTTTTCACCTAACAAAAGCATAAATGAATCACAAATTATGAAGAACCATAGCATCTTACTTATACATCTAAACACATATATTCGTCCTTGAAGTAATCTTTTTATTACAGTTGCATCTTCCTATGATTGTTGAGTTGCAATTTTTTGCCTAATATTGTGTAGTAATCACTGGAGACATGAAGACGTTAGCATATAAACTCCTCAAGAAGTGTGCAGGATTGCCCTTGGCTATCGTTGTGCTTGGTGGACTTTTGGCACACAATGATTGGGAGACAATTCACAAAACCATCAATTTGCATTTTAGTGATAAGAGTAATGTATCAAAAGTGTTAGCCTTAAGCTATGACAATTTACCATCGCATCTAAAGCCATGCTTCCTCTATTTGGGTAGTTTTCCTGAGGATGCAGAAATCCCTGCAAAGGAAGTTCTTTACATGTGGATTGTTGAAGGTTTTGTGTCTCTGAACGCAAACAACAGAGCGAGAGGAATTTCAGTGGAAGATGTAGCAGAGCAATATGTAATGGAGTTAGTTAATAGAGGAATGGTTCAAGTACGATTCAGTTTAAATGGAAAGATCAAAAGCTTCCACCTCCACGACCTAATGCGAGACTTATGCATCTCCAAGGCTCTACAAGAGAATTTTCTAAGCATTCTTAACATTCAACAGGACAACGAGACGGAGAATTGTTCTACTTCAATGGCAATAAATATTGAGTCAAGTTGCAAAATACGAAGGCTTTCTCTTAATAGTTATGTGATTCCAAGCTTAACAGAAAGCGGAAGGAATCTAGTCCACGTTCGAACTCTCATGTCCTTTGGAGGTGATGCACGGGAGTCGAAGCAATTTCAACCTATTTTCAACCATTATAAGTTTCTCAGAGTTCTGAAACTACAGCTCTGTAATGTGATGATAAGCTTACCTGAATCAATGGGAGACCTAATCCATTTAAGATTCTTAAGTTTAGCAGGTAGTGGCATTAACGACTTGCCGCAATCTATGGGGAACCTTGTATGTATGGAATTCTTGGATCTACTTGTGAAATCAGATGTTGAGGTAACCATGCCAAATGTGTTGTGGAAGATGAGAAGGTTGAGGTATCTCCATCTTCCTTACAAATTTGACATCAATGAGAGATCTCATGGGGGCCAGAAGAAGTTGCGGTTGGGCACTTTAAAGAATCTGCGGACATTGAGAAACTTCAGTTCGGAGAAATGCGATGTGAACGATGTAGGCAAGCTTATTAATTTGCAAAAACTGAATGTCTTAGACAAGTATAATCCTATCGAGCCGGAGATATTTTTGCAACTTACTGAATTCAAGATGAAACATCTTCGATCCTCGTCTTTTTATTTAAGATATGTTAATTTTGTACGGACTGAAGGTGAAATGAGTAAAATGTCAAACTATCCTTACTCCTGTAAGTTGTCCATATTTGGAAGAATAGAGAAACTACTAGAACATAACAGTCTACCCCAGCGATTGAGGAAGCTAGTCTTAGTATATTCTCGACTCGAAGAAGATCCGATGCCAATATTGGAGAAATTGCCTCACTTGGTTTTTCTCATGCTGGGGGCTGGGGTTTTCAAGGGAAAGGAAATGGTTTGCTCTGCAGGAGGCTTTCCTCAACTCAAGCATTTACTTTTTGGTGAATTATATGATTTGGAGGAGTGGAGGGCCGCTGAAGGAGCCGTGCCTCATCTTTCTCGATTAGGGATCTACAGTTGTCCCAAATTGAGGATGGTGGTACCTTCACATGTCTCTACATATGACGCTATAGACGATTTTTGGAAGGAGATGTGGAAGTGCAGCCTTTTTTTGAGAGAGGGATATTGACGTGGGTGGGCAAGGGTGGCCCCAGCTGTCCGGCGAGAGAGGAGGGAGGGGGGCGTGAGCTTGTGGGTTGCCACTTGTCAGGGCGGTGGGCCCCCAGAATAATTAGCAGATGTGGAAAATGAAAAATTGATGAATAACCGCAATGCTGCATATAATTGATGAGAGTAAATATCTGTAAGTGAAAATAAAGAGTATTGTATTATGGCATTCCTTGACAAATTATTTTCCAGGTCTTCTTTCTATCATAAATCATCATTCGTTTCGTTCTCTCTCTCATCCTGAGGACTTCCAAATTAGTGGGGGGTGGAATCTGTTGTTTTGCTCGCTGTCGAGAGAACTCAGCAACTTTGCTTACGGAAGACTGCAAAATTCTCGCGAGCGCCGTGAGGAGGAGGAGGAGGAGGAGGAGGACCGAATTCGTTGCTTCTCCAAAAGAAGGCTGGATGGGAGGCATTTGAAGAAATTAGAGTCGTCGCTTGTCATGGCGTTGGAAGACAGTCATCGTTGGAAGCTGCTGCCTTGGATCATTTCCATAGTGCTGGTCAGGTGTTTGACGAAATGCGAATGTGGAGAACGATGACGAGAAATACAACGGTGCATTTTGCATCTCCCAGTCTCCTACGTTTTTGTTTTTATTAGTATCCCTGTCTCCTACATGTAAAGGCTGCGAGATATAATTTAAAGATTCTTTCATGTGTGCTCACATTAGTCTTTCCCTTTGAACGACGGTGATGAAATTGCTGGATGTAGCGAGAAGGCATATGATTATTTGTCAATCGGTGATGCACGGCAAATGTTGCTCTTCTCCTGCGACCAAGAACTCGCAGTATATATCATGGAGGTAAATATTATGAGAGGATTTTGGCTTTCTCTAACTGGAATTCTGTTCTCACTTGACTAATTAAGTCAAAAAGATAATATTCGCTCCAAAATATCCGTTCGACCTTTGAAGGGTCTCATAAAATCTCTTCTGTTGAGTTGCTGATCTATGTCCTCTTCTACTATTATGATTGTTTTTATCTTCTTCTGGAATCACAGACTGATGTTAAACTTGCACTTACCACATCTATGTGTCATTTGGCCTTTGCTGTGGCTCTGCTGAGTTTGAACTTGGAAAGGTGTGCCCAGTACGGAAACCTTGTGCTTTAAAAAGGGCTTCATACTGTGTGGAAGGATACATCCACGTAAAAGCTGTATTGTGGAGCCTGAACAATTACATATGTTATCTTTTGGAATGCAGGAGCATCCCAAGTGGCAATTGAAGAGTGGGTCTGTATATATTTTCAATAGAAATGGATAATGATAGTCAATGCACGAGGGTGTGAATTTGAATCTGTTTGCTGCATTGTCATTGTAACAGGTGAAGATAATGGATTTTCCAGTTGCCTTCTTCAGTTTCCACTCCTCAGGAAGCTTCGAATTACGATGAGCTCTCCATGCAACAGAGAGCTTGAACATTCCGAATAGCTGAAGGTACTTCATAATACACCTATAGTTTTCTTCAGTACGTAGCTACAAATGTGAGATAAATAGGTTTTCACTTCATTGTCTTGTACCAGGTTGAGCATTTCTTCCCGTTGCACATCTGGTAAATTGCCTTGACAATATTGTAGAGTGGTGAACACATTAAAAGATTTTGCAACGAAAGCTTTCATAATCAATGTGGATCACTTGGGCTCCATGACCTATAAGGTCAACTGTCTCCTGGCTGACAAGATTGAGGAAGCATCTGCGGTTGAGCTCATACTTTCTTGCGTTCGACAGTTGTGCAATATAATTAGGTTTTCCTTGTTTCGTAGTGTTTAGGATGGGAAGGGCTTGCATACCCTCTGATTTACCATGTGCTGGGTCTAATAGATTGCAACTGATCAAGAAGAATCAAGTTTTTCAAAATGTGAAATTACTCCAGATAAACTCCATAATGTGCCAGATTATATCATATTGTGACAAACTAATTACTAGAGCAAGAGAGATTCTAAACAGCAGAAGAAATCTTGCTTTGACCAAAGTATGGAAAATGGCAAGGAGAACAACCATCCCTTGTGCTATCAACTTATTTATCACAAAGTAACAAATAGAACTTTCAACAATGTTATTGTTTTTCAGAGACTATTGACGTCTGAGACGTTCATAGACCCTGGAGGTGTCTCCTAGCACTTGCTAGCGATAAGAACTCTGAGGGACCTCATGCGATATATCTTACCAGGCACACTTCCCTTCACAAGATTTATCTGTTGTTTTATTAAGACCAACATGTCGGTGTTGGCTCATGCTTAATAGCTTTCTCTCAGTTTCAAAAGCTAAAGACGAGGAAGTCGGCAAGAATCTGCGATAATACTTGACAAGTGGCTTAAATGGCAAAATGTCCAAATGCTAACGTTGTATGACCCATTTTCTGGTTTAACTACCATATGCATATTGCACGTAACAAGATTGGTCCATTAGATGAAGAAAGATCACAAGTTATAGAACTACTTTTCTTGTTCTTCGGATGTCTTGAGGACATGAGCTTTTATGATTGATTCTCTTTTGAATCGCCATTATATCCCCACATGAACATCCAGTACCCATCGGAACCAGATGATCCACTTCAATATATACTCATGCTGAGAGGAATAGGAGAACTGATATCGAGCTTTATTCATGCAAAAACAAACGTCTCTTCAAGGCCTTGCTTAGCATGCGGAAGTCAAGAAAGGACAGCAAGTTATCGAAGTTCCTGGACGAGAGCTAAGAAGAACAGGGGATGAAAGAAAACGGATAGGCCCATATCACGGTTTCTTTGCACCGCAAGTATGACCTATGCTGTATTTGTTATGGTAGCTTAAGCTAGCTTTAAGATTTTCAGAATAATTTAATGCAATAAGAAACAGAATAAAAAGAAAGTCCTGATAAAATTAAATAATTTCTACAAGGAATTCCTTCGGAAGATGGTTGCCGCTCTATAGTCTACAGTTCACTCTTGCCTGTTATTCCAAACAGAGAAGGTAAAGATTGAAGAATGTTTAGAAAGCTGAGATACTGTTTCCTCCTGGTAATTAAGTAATGATAGGCTCACAAGCCACAATTCACAAGACACAGCTAAGACCAGGCAACCTGGAAGGGACCAATAAAATTGCTTAAGCAGCTATTTATCAAAATCACAGGCTGCTTTTCCCTCAGTTTGACTAAGGAGCTGCTGTTACATGATCTGCATGCTAAGACACAGCTAAAAGTGGGCAACCTTCAATGGCCAGATATGTGTTATCTAACGAATATCTAAAGTGAGCATCTCTCTCGATAGGAATCAAACGAGTGTTGTGTACAAACGAACGGTCTATGATGCAACTTTGTCCTGCCATATAAATATTTGAAGACATGAGAAGACAGAATTATTTCTGCTTCCTCAGCTGAACTTCTTCACCATGCTTTCACTTGTCTTTAATTTAACTAATATCTCAGATTGACACGGGTGGCCTCTTTCCATTTCGATATGTAAACATAGTGTACCTCAATATGTTGAATGTCGCTGCAAATACATTGATTATGTTGTATAACTAAAATGGTTTCAGATCAGACACCTGCAAATGGACTGGGCACTAAAACACTCCCCATAAATACAAGAGCTCGACTGTACGAATTTCATATGCGATAGGCACGAGATTTTTGTGCACACCATTCAGATTCTTGTAGTAGTCAATACAGTCGATTGAGCAATGAGCATTGTTCAAAATCCAAGATCAAAACTGGGACACTCGGCCTTCACTTTCAATTGATCCCTATCTCCTTCAGGGGTCTTCAATTCATCATTAGCATCGCCACAAGAACTGCTTGAAAGAGATGCTTTGGAAGCAAGGCTTGTTACCACAACATTTGGGGTCAGCTTGCTCGGGAGAAGGCGGGAAGCGATAATTGGACCAGATGTGCATGCTAGTCATACAGAGCTCAGTGCAATTGAGAATGTCCACTAAGTAAATGCAGAACTAGACTTTGGTTTCCCACAAGCAGTTGCTACCTGCAGCTAATTTGTTTCTGCTTGTATAGTGGTTTGCACCAAAAAGTTTCAACAAACATCCAAACTCATGAAGTTCTAATGGAGTTTCAAGATGCTTATTGTCATTTGTCACAACCTTGCCACCAATGGCTAAAAAATGGAGCCCAAAGTATTGATTACCCTAAATTTAACAGGACAAGTAGCCGTGGAATAGGTGGGAGTTGCCAATTTGAAAGCCCTTCCGTAGAGTGAAATTCATTGAAATCAGAGGATGATTCTGATGAAATTTTACAATGTAGACAAGGAAACATAAACCATGAGAAAAGTGTCATAGCCTGAATTTTCATAATTTGTTTTCGATTAAATAAATCGGGCCTTTCATCGAAACGCTAATAGTGCTATTCTCTGAGCTGATCACTCACGAGATAACTGGACTATCTGGGGAAGCAATTAGGGAATCTAAATGCAATTGGATTTGAGAATTCGACCAAGAATCGACTACTCGACCGTGTTGATCTGCAAGGGTCATTACGGCACCATCAGAGATCGATCAGAAATCAAAGATAGGTCGATTCGACTGAGATATGTGATCAAATTGTGGGTGATTCCACTTGATTGAAAAATTCTCATCGATCGGCACTAAATTGATTTTCTGTCGTTTTGGTACCTGGTGCCCGTAATTGAAACCTCGAGATTTTCACGACAATCGAGGGTTGTCAATGTGTCGGAGATGTATATTGTGACTCGAGATAAATCGATCACGGGTCAATTGCACTAAAAATTCCTAAAAGCTACCTGATAGACTAGGTCACACTAAAAGCGCGCCGGATTGAAAATAACCGCTAATTTGAACCTGATTTCAGAAATTGAAAGTTCTGAGGTGTCACAAACTATTTTAGGAACGTCGACTCACCATCCGAGAAATTTTCAGAGATTCCGGGATTATTTCGGAAAATCGGTTCTGACGTTGTGGAAAATTACGCAGAAATTCGGATTGGCCAAATTAAAAGAAATTTGGACTTCCAAGCCGAGCTATATGGTGTTGGGGATTTATAGAAATTTATTCGAGATTTTTCTATCACAAAATCGGACCTTGATTTGGGTAATCGGAGAGGAAATTGAAGTTATGTGGTGAAATTCGGAGCTTTTGTGGGTGGTGCATTATTTACATTAAAATTTGGTTTATTTGTGAAGATAATGCAAGAAAATATCAAGAGACATGGAGATAAGTTTGAGGGCTAATTGGGGGGCATGCATTTAAGGCTTTGGATCATCTTTATTGACTTTGTCTTCTCTTCTTCAAAGCTTCCATTGCACGCCCATCCGCCGCCCATCTCCTTCGCGTGAATTTCTGGCTTCGCTTCCATTTCCTCTGCATCTCCATTTTTCTTTTTTTTAAACCGAAGCAACCCTCATCCACTCACCCTCTCCCTCCGTTCATTTCCCCACGATCGAAGCCCCACGCTGGTCAACAACACCCACAGAAAATCCTTTTGTTGACTCATGCACCTGCCATCTTCACTTCTTCGTGCATCCAGTGGAGTCCACCGAAGCTGATTCTCTTCCACGCGGCCAACGTCCGAGGCACCACCAGCGAAGCCGTGATTTTGCCCCGAAGACTCCCACGCTCGAGCAAAACCAGCGTCTTCGTCTCGTCCTCACGAAGCTAGCGACAAAACGCTGCCGCTCCATGGTCGTTCGTCTTCTACCACCGACTCAGCATCTCCATCTCGCCAACTAAAGCTGCCAGCGAAGCCACGATCTTCTCCTTCGTTCGCAGCACCCCATTAGCGAAGCGGCATCACCGTCCGCAAAGCTGCTTCCTCTTCGTGCAGCTCCATCCAGCGAACTTCGTAGTCCAGCTCCAACGATCTCCTCTCTTCTGGCCCAGCTTCACCGAAGCTCAGCCCACATCAACGGCCCAGCTTTCAGCAGCAGTCCACGCAAGTCTTGTGGCCCAACAGCTGGGCTTGTCTTCAGTCCATCAAGCCCAGCGAATTTCAGTTTAGCTGGGCCCAAAACTCCAGCACTCCAGTCCAACTTTGAAGCCCAGCAAGTTGTCCTTTTCAGCAGTCCAAGCCCGCGAGGTCAGCCCACGATTTTGAGGCCCGCAAAGCAGCCCAAGTCCAGATCAAGCCCAGTCCAAGTCATTAACAAATCTCAATTTGGGCTGAGATTTGTTGGGCCCGTTTTAGGCCCGGCCCAAGTTCATCGACGCCGCCGAAAATTTCGATTTCGGCCGCCGTCGAGTCGTTGTCGCGGTGAACCGGTTTCCACAATTAACCGGTGAGTTTATACTCTAAACTTTGCTTAGTAGGCTAATAACGTTTAAGGGGTGTTAAATTTATTTTATTAAGAATTAGGTGGTTAGTTAGATTAAATTAGAAATTGAATTATTTAATTGAGCATGTTAGATGGTTAGCATGGTTTAGCTAAGGCCTAAATAAATTGTACTATTTATCTAGAAGGGTTCGGGAATTTCTCCGAGTCCGTATTGGTTATTAATTTAATGATTTTGGCCTAGGTTAGTATTTTTAGAATTTAAATTGATTTATTTAATTAATTTCAGTAATTATTTAATTATTAATTATTTTTCCGAAAATTAGGCCGGGATAACCAATGACCGGAATTTCGTGCCGATTGCAATAATGTGGTTAATTTCGCAATTGAGTGTTAAATTATGCAAATTGATGCCGATTGGATTTTTGGTATTTAATTTTTAAAAAATTGTGAATTTCCAATATTTATTCGTAAAATCCCATGTGTCGGGTTTTGACACCGAAAATGGTTTTTAGTACTATATGAAATAGTGGGATTTCAAAAAGGATGAATATCAATTTTTCTGATCAAGTTGACCATGTACTCCACACGAGTAATTTCATATGGATTTCTAATACGAAGAAAAGGCCAGCTCATCATTTTAATTGAAGCATTTGAGTGCAATGCGGTGCCACTGCCCCGCCCATATTTGAGTAATCGTGTGATGGTTATGAGAAATCATCTCGGGCTGTTGAGCTGGACGTTATCCTTATTTGGGGTACCCCTGGACGACGGGAAGCCGGTCGCAGTTGATTCTAGACCCTATGCTCCTTTGGGAAAGCCGTCTGATAAAGAGACGTTGCCGTGCTCAATGGGGTGAGACGAAGCCTGGCAATGCCAGAAGACCGCTGAACTGAGAGTAGGCCGTGCTATATGCCGAGATCAAAACTAGGAACGCATGATTAATTGAGTGCGGCGTTTCAGTTAATTGGAGTTTATTATTGCTCATGCTCTCATGTTGTCTGTGAGATAAATTATACTGACCTGCAGGGTGGATCTGAGACGAGGTAAGTCTCATTGATTATGTGATTGTGTGATTAGGACACCTCTTGGCGTATTTCCCTCCTAATTGGGGTTTAGAGCTTATACTCGCTGAGATGATATCTCACCTCGTTGTGGAACAACATTTTCGGGGTCGTCGAGTGGAGGACCTGAGCCGAGAGGAGGTGATCGGAAGCGTAGGTCGCTTAAGACCGCTTCTTTTGGAAGGCCGCCTTTTGTAGTCTTTTGGCCATAAACCTTTGTGCATGACTCAGTGTATATATAAAAGCATGTTTGTTTGTAAATCTATTGTCCTGCTTTTCTATCCCGAGATGATTACTATCAGGGGATTTCTTTTCGCTTCCGCATGTGCAATAAAATGGAAAGGGTCGGCGACTCGTCCTGAGAAGTCGCAAATTATTAAGACCAGATAGGGATGGGCACGCGCTCGGGGTTCGGGGTGTGACAAAAAGTAACATTAAAATTTGAAAGAACGCTGAATTGAAAGAAATCACGGCTAAACAAACCTTTTTCAACTTCATGAGACCAGGTAACTTTTCGTAGCCAACGTTGTCAGCTAGATTTCCGATGCCTCATACTCCATTGAAGGTAGTCTAGCAGCTGGCACTCTTTGTTTTTGAGCAACATCAGAAGAATTATCTGAATGCTGAAGCTCCTCTGTCAGTGAAGCAAAACCTACCTTCCTCTCATATGACTTTCTGCAGCGGCAACTTGATTTAATGGTTTTCTGCAGCTACAGTAAGTAACACAATGTAGGTTCCTCCAATAAACACGGGAGTTAACTTTGAAGGAAATGCAAAATAAAGGGGACAGCGATGCATCAACATTGATACGACCGCTCCCAAACTTAATTGTATGACATTCTTCTTTCAAGACCAGGTTCATGACACGATCTATCCAATTTGTAGCTCCTTCATGTGAAAAGAGATTTTCATTTTATTCTATTATATATATAAATTATATAATATATTGATGGCAATAATATCAATCGTATTCGCTAATTCATTTGTCCAAAGTTGTTCCTCGATTCTTATAATAATTTCATATATATTGTCCAATATTAAGTTAAACCGTACCCGCACGCGCCCTAATCGAATTCATATATTTCTTTATTTCACGCTTTAGTCTTCTCCATTGAGTCAACGCACCCTTGGATTATATGCAAGAACGCTAGACTACTTCTTTCCAGCCATCTGTGTGTAATCGTTTTGAAGCTGACACGACGTATTTATTATCAAAAATTCCATCCATTCTGCAATTTTGCAACATTCTGTTCGTTTCATTTTCCCTCTCATCCTCGTGGGCTTCAATTCGGGGGGAATCCGTCGTTTCGCTCGCTGTGGAGAGGAGAGGAACTCGCGACTTGCTCATGGAAGATTGTGAAGTTCTCCCGAGCACCGGGAGGGGAAAAGGTGAAGGGCGAAGGGCACGCGAGAGGAGGTGGAGCGAATTCCACGCTTCTCCAAAAAGACGCTGGATGGGAGGCATATGAAGAGACGAGAGCCGTCGCTCCTGGTGTTGAAATCGTCGCCACGAAAGCTGCAATGAAAAGGGCAGAAGATCCGAGCGTTTCGTAGCGGTGGTCAGATGTCTGACGAAATGCGCGGGCGAGAGTAGAAACTGGGGTGGCTAAAAGCCGAAATCAGCATGTTGCTTGCGGAATGAGTAATTCAATTCCTTGTATATGTGACGATTCTTTCTTATGTGTGCCTACTTTATTCTTTCCCTTTGGATATACAGAGATGAAGTTGCTGGAGGTAGCGAGAAAAGAATGATTATATGTGTCGATTGGCGACGCACGGCAAATGCTGCTGTTCTCCTGCGATGAGGGAATTTTAGCTTTCTCTACTCAGAATTCTGTTTTTAAATTCACTAATTTACTCAGATGGATAATATACTCTCCAGCATCGGTTCAGACCTTCGGAAGCATCTCTCATAAATTGACTAATGGACCCTCGCCCCTCGGTGACGGCAATTGTCTTCGTTGGTCAAAGAGTCACAGAGCATTGAAATAGTCGTTGCACAGCCGCGGGCTCATGCTTACTCTTGATTGTTGGTATTCGGAAGCCATCTTTTAAGATCGATTCGGACGGGTCGTGTAGGAGAATCGTGTCGGATTTTTCTTTTCCCCTATATTTTCTCCTAGACTCCAGATTGAGCTCTGTGAACATGAGATTCTGCTTTCTACATTTTCTGCATAAAGCCCCCAGGACAGAGCAGAATCGATTATTCTGGGGTTTGCAATTTCATGAGTCTTGCATGATAGATGATTTGGCCTCCGCGTGGTTAAATCGTCGCTGAATGCTGTTGCCCGAGTATGATAATTGATGTTCCTCCTACTGGGAAAGAACAATGAAAGTCATTATTGATTGACTCATAGCTGTTTGGTTGCCATCGACAAATCTCATTGTATAGTACGATGGTGTATCATAAAAGTCTGATAAGGAATTCCCAACCACCCAAAATGTTCCAAATTCATGACTTTTCATATTGTGTTCGTTCCGTTATTTTCTCAAATGACTTGCTTTTTCTTGTTTCTCTTCAAGTAGGTGCTTTTGCTCCAAAGTATGCGTTTCGTTTCCATCTTTACCATGAAATCTTGCTCGATCTTCAAGATGACGATGTAAATAAAAAGTTGATAAATGCAAAGATTTTGCCACCTCACTTTTAATTGCGTTTACAGGATCTTTGGCAAAACCTCACTTTCATTGGATTTGCATGCACAGCTCGAGTAGGCCTATTTTTAGATTAAATTTCATTTGGTAGCTGAATTGAATGTGTAAGCCCGGCGTCACCCGATTTCCTAAAAAAGTCCATTGTCTCTTGTACAAATTGATTATATCCAAAAGAAAAAAGAAAAAAAATCACTTTATTGACAACTAAATTAAGTACAACTATCCATTGACAATGCCATTTTACATAATTGGTACCAAATAATTTTCAGATGAATGCAAATTGAGTTGGGAACTTGACTGAATCCACATTTTAAATGTGATAGATCTACCCTGTGTAGGCTAATGAATGAGATCAAGCTCATCCTTGAGTTCAAATCAAGCCTGACAAATATGGGTGAAGAATTAAACTGAATTCATCGGTGAGCAAATTAGGTGGGACTCCTAACAACTTAAATGGCGATGCCATTATCATTTACCAGCTCATCACATGATTTTAATGTAGGCAAAAAGCAAGTTAGTCTTTTATTTTAAGTGAGCGAAGTCTTTTCTATTTTTCAATTTTTTTTCCCTATACTAATTTAGTGTGGCTCAAATGATAAAAAGACTTGAGCTAACAGCACCAGACAGCTGATGCATGTTGGCTCCATAGAGGATCGACTTCTATGTAGTACCAAATGCCAAACTGACATAGCATTATTCACACAAGAAGAATGTTAATGTTTTCAATGGACGAGAGTGAATGAAAATGACAGAATTTCCCACTCCTGAGCAGATATTACACTTGATCTTTGCAAAAGAATAACTTGAAAAACCCCTTCTCACGTCTTATGCCCCGTATAAATATCGGGAGATGAGATAACTAGTAAGCGGAATGAACGGGAGCAGAGATTGGATTCGTGAGAATTTACCTTTATGCTAGATATGTAAAACCTTAGATTATTAGATGGAAGAAAATGTTCATACATGACAGGCTTATGGGCAAAATAGCGATTAAGAATTATTGGGATATTATTCTTATTGGACGTCTCACTTTTGTGGTGTTCAGTTTGGGTGCGCGTTGCTTTCAGTACTTAATCCCAAAAAACTCAGCGCCTTGCTTGTCCTTGTTAGTATGGTGCAGCCTTCATCATACCCCAATTATTGCTCTCCCCAACAGAGACACTCAAACAACCTTGTGACAGAAGCAAAAGGCACAAATCACTATGACACTTGGTGGTGACCCATTTCTGCAAGATGATTTTTCTACTCTCTCTCCCCTCTCTCAATATCTAAGGTGAAGATCACTAATTTTGGTTATGGCCTTTTGGATATCTTTCTTTGCTTTTCCTTATCAGAGAATGTTAGGGAGCTGAAAGGAGGCTTGTGACTGTGTTGCAGTAGATAAAAAGGAGGTAACGTCAGCTTCGTATTCTTCGCATATGCTTTTGCTCTCCTGTTGAGATTTTTTGTCTGGTTCTTTTTGGACCTGCGGTTTGGCAATGCTCTGTGTGATCCGTGAATTGACAAAACAAGAAGAAATGCTTCCATTGACAATAACTGTTGTCGTCGGCACATGGAGAACTCTGTGAGCATTGCAATATCTCAGGAATTTAGCCTCGGCTTTGTTGGAAGGAAATGGTCGAGATAAGAATAGGGAAAGAACGTCAAGAAGAAGAAAATACGTCGTGGAAATAAATAATGATAGTCAGTGCCCAAGGGTGTGAAGTTGAATCTGATTGCTTCAGCTTCACTATAACAGGTGAAAATACTCTGAACTTTGGTATGATGGATGCGTGCCAATCACCTCCTTCATTTTCCTCCCCTCAAGGAGCTTCGCATTATGATGAGCTCTCCATGAAAGAGAGTTTGATCTTTTCAGATAGCCTGAAGGTACATAACTACTAGTTACTTTTTCTCGGTTTACCTTAAAATTCGATTGATGTTCCTCTATTTTTTTTCGCCTATTAGATGATCAAATTCCTCATGATCTAGTTTACATCATGTTCGAATTTCAGGGTGAAAGGGTTTGGATTTGTCTTGCATGCTAATCATAAGCTTTTCTCTAATCAGGACTTGAAGGATCTTAGGAAGCAATTATACTCAGCAGCTGAATATTTTGAATTATCTTACAACGGACAAGATCATAAACAAATGTGAGATGCATAGGTTTTCAATTCATCATAGTGTACCGACTTGAGCATTTATTCATGTTGTGCATCTCTTTGTTGACCTTGTCAATACTGTAGAGTGGTGAACACGCTCAGAGATTATATAACTAAAGTTTTCATCAACACTGTGGATCACTTGGGCTCCATGACTTATAAGGTCAATAGTCTCCTGGATGACAAGATTGGGGAAGCTTCTGCAATTGACCTTAGATTCTCTTGTGTTCAACAGGTGTGCCATATAATTAGGTTTTCCGTGTATTATAGCATTAAGAATGAGAAGGGCTTGCATACCCTATGATCTACCATGTGCAGGGTCTAATAAATTGCAACTTACCAAGAAGAATTAAGTTCTTGATACCGTGAAATTACTCCAAATAAACTACATGACTTGCCGGAATTATATTACATTGTAACTGTTGGAATTCAAGTCGGCGGAAGACGACTTACCTGATTCCGATGCACAAACAGCAAATGGCCCTGGAACGAACGTTGAATTGCGAATTTATCACGAACAGTACTTCCTCACTTTAGTCTGGATGCAATCACGAGGAAAACACCCGATTTCCACAGCGTAAATGCCGATTGTTCTTGCAAAATTGAAGTGGAACGCCTTTGATCTTCTTTAATGTAAATGGAGAGGAAATTTGGTGCGAATGAATAGCCAACCATCTCAATGGTTGTGTTCGGGAGGTTTATATACGTCTCCTTCGTATGTGCCTTTCCATCGTAGATATCAAAGCCAATTGGTGCGGTCCAATCGCCCCCATCATGGACGTACTAGCTAACTAGCTAAAGTACAACATCTCCCACTCGGACATGATGGGCTTGATAGCATTCTATTAAGAATATAAGGCATTCAACATTTATCAATTTTACAAAACAATTCATACTAACAAATAAGCCGTGCGACCAGTGAGTACACCTGCACTTGGGAGCTCAAATTATGCACCTGTTAGGGATAACATAATGGCTACAACCCTGAAAAGAAATAAACAATCGATGTCTCACAGCCGCCCTGCATATTTTGTTACATCAGTCCAAGTATACCTATCCCTTAAAGGCTATACTCGACTATTCTTAAAAACATCATGTATTTACAATTACATCCGCGACCACATAGGGCGATATAATTGGTCGACCAGTAAATACACGCGGTAGATGAAAAACAACAATAATCTTCTTTCGCACTCATGTCTCTCTCAATTTTAGAACAACTGCTTTCCTAGACATGTCCCATAAGCCATATCTATTCATGACCGCCCGTAACATGCTAAAGTAGCAACATTGATATTTCACTTCGAGAACATAGTCAGAAGTAACATAGGGCTCACACGATGAGTAAATAGGGATAATTTTACTCATCTTCCCTTATTGGTCGTACAATGCACATGTAGTACGAATTACATGCTATAGTGGATTTCTCTTTCTATAAGAGCGTATGTCATTTATTAACCATATCCACTATACGGATCTTAGCCTAAACATAGTCACGCGCTTCTTACGTACTCATGTTTAGCCCGAGTGCTATATCAGCTTGCTTTCTATAGCACCTAATTAAGTACTCGCATCCGGCATCTTTCAGGCATACATGATTGTGGGACTATCATGTTCGGTCTTGTTATGATTCAATCACAGACATCATCTTGACTCCAATCAAGGGGACGTATTTTATGTACCAAACTTGCTCTTCAGCATTTATTTGTACATAACGTCTCATCTCAACGTACTAACTACAGCACTTGAGACGATTGCTCGTGTGAGTGAGCCAATCATTGCCTGCTGACATACTTTTCAATAATATATGTGTGTTTGTGCTAGTCTCATAGTAGATTTGTACTTATTGATAAAACATCAAATCATTAATAAACAAACAAGTACAATACATTTGTCCACAAATACATAAACTGATGATCCTCTACAATGACATATATCACATTCTACGTAATCCTAGTGACATCCTATGGGTCAAGAATATGTCTCTAGGAATAGCCTTGGTAAATGGATCAGCAACCATTCTATTGGTTGAAATGTATTGCAGGGTCACTTCTTTCTGCGCTATAATTTCTCTAATGAAGTTATTCTTTATGTCGATGTGCTTTGTCCTTCCATGATACTTGGGATCTTTCACATAGGCAATGGCTGCTTGACTATCACAATAAACTGTCACCGCTCTTGGAACTTCGGTGGACGGTGGCTAAATTTTCAAAGAAACGTTTTAGCCATACTTGCTTCTTGCACTGCGGCGAGAACATGCAATAAATTCTGCTTCCATCGTAGACAAGGCCGTGCATGTCTGCTTTCTTGCTATTCCAAGAAATTGCACCTCCATTGAGCAAGAAAGCATATCCAGAAGTTGATTTACGCTCATCCAGGTCTCCACCCCAATCGGCATCTGAATAACCTAATAGGCGTAAATCATTCCCTTGGTAACAAAGTCGATAGTCTACGGTGCCCTTCAAGTATCTCAGGATCCTCTTCACTGCTTTCCAAAGTGTGCTTGACCAGATTTGATTGATATCGGCTCACCAATCCCACGGCATAGCATATGTCGGGTCGAGTATACATCATAGCATACATTAAACTTCCGACCGCACTAGCGTAAGGAACAGCTTCCATCACTTTGATTTCTTCCTGGAGTCTTAGGACACATCTCAAGTACTTAGGCCTTCACCTTGCATGACAGGGGGTATCAATGGGATTACAATGCTGCATATTGAAACGCTCAAGAATCTTCATAATGTAAGACTCTTGTGATAAAGTAAGGAGTTTCCTTGATCGATCTCTTTCGATCTTAACTCCTAATATATAAGCAGCTTCTCCCATGTCCTTCATCTCAAAATTGGAGGACAACCATTCTTTTATGGTGATTACCAAAACCTTGTCATTTCCAGCCAACAATGAATATCGTCCACATAAAGTGATAAAATCACAAACTTATCTTTGGACCGCTTGACATATACACAGTGATCTTCTTCGATCATCGTGAAACCAAATGTTATTATTGCTCGATGAAAACGAAGATACCACTATCTAGATGATTGCTTAAGGCCATATATTGAGCGATGAAGCTTGCAAACTTTATGCTCTTGACCTTTAGCTATGAAACCTATTGGTTGTTTCATATAGATTTCCTCATCTAATTCTCCATTGAGAAATGCCGTCTTTACATCCATTTGATGTAATTCAAGGTCCAAATGTGCAACGATGGCTAAAATAAGGCGTATTGAGGCAAACCTTACAACTGGCGAAAAAAGTTTCCTCATAGTCTATACCCTCTTGTTGAGTATAACCTTTCGCCACAAGGCGAGCCTTATACTTTTCAATGGATCTATCCGCCCTTCGCTTAATCTTAAAGACCCATTTATTTCCAATGGCCTTACGATTAGGTGGTAGATCAATCAAGTCCCAAACATGGTTTGCCCTCATTGACTCCATCTCATCTTCCAAAGCTTTTCTCCATTCTTCCTTGTCAGAGGATGAGAGAGCCTCTTGAACAGTCTTAGGCTCGGCATCGTCATTCGAGCAATCATAAATGCTTCCCCTTCAATCTCAAAACGACGACGGGGAATACTTTTACGATTACTTTTACGCAATTGAATTTCTCTTGAATTCAATTCATTAGGCGATGCAACACTCCCACTAGGTCTTGTGTGTTGAGGTAAATCTTCATTTCCCTCTACTACATCAGTGGGTGTGTTATCTAGATCTTCCATCTCATATAATTGGAAGTCCTTATCAATCTCACCTCTATTAGGAAAATCGTTCTCCAAGAACGTGACATCTCTTGACTCCATTTCGGTCACACTCCCATCAGCTTGTTCACCTACGAACACGTACCCTTTGGAGTGTTCGGAATATCTTATAAAGATACATTTCTTCCCTCTAGGACCTAATTTGCCATGTTTATGGGAAGAATCATGAACATAAGCTGCACATCCCTATGGACGCAGACTACTCAAGTCTGGTTTCCTACCACCATAATTCATAAGGGGTGGAAGTAACCGATTTTGAGGGCACACGGTTAAGTATATAGGCAGCAGTCAATAATGCATCTCCCCAATAGGAGACAGGTAAATTTGCTTACGCCATCATAGACCTAACCATTTCCAATAGGGTTCTATTCCTTCTCTCAGCTACCCCATTTTGTTGTAGAGTACCAGGAATAGTCAATTGTCGTACAATTCCCTTTTCATCACAAAGAGCCTTGAATTGCTCCGATAGATACTCACGTCCACGATCGGTTCTCAATGCCTTTATTGTCTTGTTTAACTGATTCTCTACCATCGCTATATATCGTCTAAAAGCAGTCTAATGCTTCGACTTATGGGAGATCGTAAAGACATAACCGAAACGTGTGAAGTCATCTATGAAAGTGATGAAATATGAGGCTCCATGCCTCGCCCTCACATTCAAAGGACCACAAATGTCAGAATGTATGAGATGCAATGGAAATTCAGCTCTGGTCCCTTTACCGAATGGTTTTCTAGTTGTTTTTCCTGCCAGACAATGTTCACATATGGATAGACTAACATTAGTGAGTGACCCCAAAAGGCCTTCTCTAGCTAATCTTTGCATTCTTTGCAATCCAATGTGACCTAATCTAGCATGCCAAGTATTTGCATCAATCTCAACGTTATTTGAAGACGCAATTAAAGAAAAACAACCATCAACATTAACATTGTACTGATCATAGTCAATGTCTAACACCATAAAACCATTCAATACATGACCCGAACCATAATAAACCGTTCCATACAAAATGTCAACACAATCACCATGGAAATTCAATACATAACCTAAGCTAAGAAGAACAACTACAGATACCAAGTTTCGTCGAATATCTGGAGCATAAAGGACATCATGCAGGAATAGGTTTCGACCACCATGTAAGATTAATTTACACGTGCCGATACCCTTCACTTCAACTCTTGAGTTATTCCCAACATATATCCATCTTCTTCCGGCGGTATCCGACGATACTCCACAAATGCTTCTCGGTCTCTAGCTACATGGTTCGTTGCTCCTGAGTCTACAGTCCACATTGGATAAGATTCAGCAAGCATTACAGTACTAGAAACAAAAGCATTACTCAAAGTAATGGAGTAATAGGGTACCTTTTTCGGCTCAGTGCATTCACGAGCAAAGTGACCCAACTTGCCACAATTGTGGCACTCCATCTTGGCCTTGTCCTTCTTCCCACCACGCTTCTTGCGTCGGAAGGTCTTAGCTCTCTTGGGTCCCTGATCAGTCATCTTCCCTTTGTTGTTGAACTGAAGATTCCTCTTGCGCTTGAAGCCCGAAGCCTTGCGCGAACTCGATTCAGCAACATAAGCATGGGTAGAGGATCTCGGCAGCCTCTAGGCGCTCATCCTCTAATTCCAAATGACGCGCTATATCATCAAAAGTGACGATGTTCTCATTATGCGTCATATTGATCTTCATATGCTCCCAATTATCAGGAAGAGACCTTATAACAGCCTGAACTTGCTGTTCATCAGTAAGAGAGTGACCAGCCGACTTCAGCTCACGGATCATGTTTGATATCTCCCGAAGATGCTGCCTCATCATTACATTTGGGCGCTTTCGGAAGGTGTCAAACTTGATGGTGAGTCTCCTCGCTTAGTGGCGGATGTACCCCAAACTTATCTTTCAAGGCAACCCACATAGCTTGAGCTTCGTCATAACTCTCAAACTCACACATGAGATCATCTTGCATACAGCTCAGCAACGTGATGCGAGCAATGCTATTTTTCTTTTTCCAAGCTTGATAAGCTTCCAGATCTCTCCTGTGTTGAGCTGAAGTTCCACGCTCAGGTTCATCCATGGTATGGTTGAGGGTTTCCAAAACCTCTTGCTCCTCAAGGATGTATCAATCTTTCGGTGCCAAATATCATAATTGTCACCGTTCAGCTTCTCACCCTTATTGAGGTCAGCCACAATGGTCTTGGATGCCGAAGCCATAATCAATTGCTATAACACATTGACATAATAAACGCAGAATCAATACTAGCACACTTTACAGAATAACACACATATTTAATTTGCAGCAAAGACAAACTAAATTAATGATAATTCAACAAAAGACACAAAAGCAAAAGTTCACTATGTTCCCAATCAACTTCTACGTACAATTGTTCTATTATCATTACTTAGTTTAATTTGCGCAAATTTTTAAGTTCTAGGTGAGAACTCCTTTCATTTCTACCAACCTACGAACTCCCATTAGGAAAAATAATTACATAAACTTATGTAATTTCTACATTTTTCCTTAACACAAGAACATGGCATGGCAATAACCAACGTGTATAAACAACAATCATGCTTCAATTATAATCAAAATTGCAATTCAACATATAATGGATTTCCTACCATTGTTCTTATTTTCTAGCAACTGGAAAAATGCAAGTATATTAAAATATACACATCATGTCATTGAACCAAGCTTTACACAGCATATATAACATCATTTGCACACAAGTTAGCTACTGTATTTCCCTAATCATAAGAAAATACAAGCTACAAATGAATAAACTGCATTAAAACCCCAAAAAATACGCGTACATAGGGTTCCCAAAGCATTTTCATACATTTATAAAATTCAAAAGTATAAAATAATTAAACCACTGTGTAGAGGACACTCATACGAACCAAACGAGACCAACCACGCTCCAATCCGAGCTCGCACGCGCCCCCACGCGCCGCCTGAGTGTGCGGCGCGTGTGGCGCACGCGCCAGCGAGCCAAACGGCTCCTGGCCGATCCGACCGGTCAGACCGGTCCAACCGGTGACCGGTCCGACCGTTGACTGGTCAACGGGTCGGGTCGGGTCAACGAGTCGGGTCGGATCTCGGGTCGGGTCGGATCTTGGGTCGGGTCGGGTCGCCGGCCGGTGACCGGTCGGCCAATCGTCTCCGGCGGTGACGTCATCGATGACGTCATCCCGGCGGTTATCGACCGTTGGGTGACGTCACCGTGACGCACACACGCGCCGGCTCGCCGACCGGGCGCGTGCCGGTTCGCCGGCTGGCGCGCGCGCGCACGCGCGCGCGCCGACCGGCGCGTGTGGCGCACGCGCCGGCTTGGCCGCGCCAGCGCGCGTGGCGCCCACGCGCAGCGCGCCGGCCGCGTGTGTGGGCGCGTCCGGCGTCTCTCGGCGGCGCTCGACCCATCCCCGGACTCGTCTCGACGAGCTCTTTCACCCTGTATATTCAGAAATTAATTTTGACAAAAAAATTATTACGAAAACGGTGAAAACCTCACGGATCACGCGACCCCGAACCTCGTTCTTCGCTCCGGTTCAATTTCGAGTTTTTCATGGGGCAATTCCGACTATTAGAGATCCAAACAAAGTGTAGAATACATTCTCATGATCTCAATATCAAATGGTAATCAAGAAAACTCGATGAAAAACAAGGCAGAAATCATGATCGGGCTCTGATACTAATGTTGGAATTCAAGTCGGCGGAAGACGACTTACCTGATTCCGATGCGCAAACAGCAAATGGCCCTGGAACGAACGTTGAATTGCGAATTTATCACGAACAGTACTTCCTCACTTTAGTCTGGATGCAATCACGAGGAAAACACCCGATTTCCACAGCGTAAATGCCGATTGTTCTTGCAAAATTGAAATGGAACGCCTTTGATCTTCTTCAATGTAAATGGAGAGGAAATTTGGTGCGAATGAATAGCCAACCATCTCAATGGTTGTGTTCGGGAGATTTATATACGTCTCCCTTCGTATGTGCCTTTCCATCGTAGCATATCAAAGCCAATTGGTGCGGTCCAATCGCACCCCATCATGGACGTACTAGCTAACTAGTTAAAGTACAACAGTAACAAACTAATTGGCAGAGCAAACTATATTCTAAATAGCATAATATATCTTACTTCAACAATAAAATGGAAAATGACATAGAGAACAACTATCTCTCGTACTATTGACTCATTTATCACAGATAACAAATATAATCCTCAACCCTATTTTTGTGTTTTAGAGACGACAAATGTGTGAGATGTCCGTAGACCACGGAGGCCTATCTCAACAGTCGCTAGCAATAAGGACTCCGAAGCACCACATGCGATATATCTTACCAGGCATGCTTCCCTTCCCAACATTTGTCATTGGTTTATTAAGACCAAAAGATCGAAGTCGGTTCATGCTTAAGAACTTTCTTTCAGTTTCAAAAGCTAAAGACGGTGGAGACAACAAAAATCTGCGATATTGCGTGACAAATGAAGTAAATGGCGAAATATCAGCAGGTTAACATTGTACGACTCTTTTTCTAGTTTAGCTTCCACTATGCACATTTCACGGAACAAGATTTGGCCTATTAGATGTAAAAAGTTCATGAGTCATAGAAGTAGCTGTTCTCTCGCTCATCATTTGCAGGTGTTCAACTTATTCCATAAAAAAACAGAATATCAAATGCTACTACTGACGTACTAACAACTTTTTTTGCTTTCCAAAGAAGTATATCCGAGAAATATAGAGACTTCTGCATCAATCGTCAGGTAACTTTTGACTGAATTTGTTCTACTCATCCTAGCTCCGGAAAGACCTGATGCTGACAATGGAACCCTGATGCAGGAGACGGCATTTGGCAACACAATTTCCACAATCCTCCCGAACGGGCCCCTTTTCATTCGCAAGTACCTTGTCCAACAAAAAAGCAGGTCGGTATTGAATACTCCAAATTGGGGGTAAGAGCATTAAGAGTGCCCAAACGTTCGTATGTGCTTATCCGAGTGCCAAAACTTTATTTTTGCTCACTTTAGTGTTACAAATTTGAAAAATTAATCATTTGAGTACCAATTCCGAATTATCTTCCCAAAAAATTTGACATAGACGCTGGTTGTTTAATGTGGCTTTGCCAGCACTAACGTGGACAATTTTTAAAATACTTTTTCTTTATTTTTTTCTTTTTTATTTTGGGCGGGCAAGAGTCACCAACCGCAAAATCCTTGCCCTTGGCCACGAAGGCCCTAAGCAAGGTTGTGAAGGCCCTAAGCAAGTTCGCGAAGGCCCTAAGCGAGGTCACCGAGGTCTCACTAGCCACTACACTGGCGAAGTTATGAGGGCCCTCGCCTAGGGCCTTCGTGGCTAGATCTGTGTGAGGGCTGCCTCGCCTTCATAGTGAAGGCCCTATGCGAGGGCATCACGTCCTCACTAGCCACTGGCAACGTTGCCCAAAGTTGGCGGGGGCTCTCGCAGCCTCGCCCAGGACTTCACATCTGAGGGCAAGGGTTTCGCAACCAACAAGGGTCGCCAGTGACCCTCATGGCAAAAAAAAAAAAAAAAAAAAAGCAAAACAAAATTAAAAACACAAACTTAAAAAAAATTCAAAAAAATAAATAAATTCCAAGTAGAATGATTTGCTAGAATTGACACTCAAATAATTGATTTTATTTTGATGTGGCACTCAAGTGAACAAATTTTTTTTTTGACACTCCTAATGTTCTTACCCCCTCCAGATTGCCATACATAGCGTTTACATCATGTTTTCATGCCCTATGATGGTATCGTATATCATGTAGTCAGACAAGCTACTAATGCAAGCCACACTTTCTCTAAACAGAAAAACACACCTCCCCATTTCTATTTCAACACACACGTTCAAGTTCTCTGGCCGATAAATCCACATCTCCAAACCCTTCTAACGCCAAAAAACGAGTAAGCATCAATGAAATTCAGTGCAGCTTAGCTCTTAAGCTTCATTTTTTGTTGGACATGTCTTGCGGACATGACCTCTCATGGCCGAGTCTCTCATATGCCCATATGAACATCCAGTACCCATCGGAACCCCGAAGATCCACTTCAATGTCTACTCATGTTGAGAGGAACAGAAGAACTGATATCGAGCTATGTTCCAGCAAAAACAAAAGTCTCTTCAAGGCCTTGCTTAGCATGCGGAAGTCAAGAGAGGACAGCAAGTTGTACAAGTTCCTGGACGGGAAATAAGAAGAAGGGATAAAGGAAACCGGATAGACCCACATATGAGTTTCTTTGCATCAAACGTGCACCTAAATATGTTGAAGATCACTGGAAATACATTGATTATGTCGTATAACTAAAAGCGTTTCAGATCAGACAGCTGCAAACTAATTTGGCACCAGAACGCTCCACATAAAAACAGGAGCTCAACTGTACAGATTTCATATGTGACAGGCAGAAGATTCTTGCGCACTCCATCCAGATGCTTGACAGTAGCAATGTTGTTGATTGAGCAATGGATATGGTTCAAAATCCAAGATCAAAACTGGGACACTCAGCCTTCACTTTCAATGGATCTCTATCTCCTTCAGGGTCCATTCTCTTATCACTAGCATCGCTGTGAGAACCATGTGAAAGCAATGCTTCAGAAACAAGATTGTCGCTGCAGCACTTGGGGTCAGCTTGCCCATGAGAAGGCTGCAAACGTTAATTGCAGCAGATGTACATGTTAGTCATACAAAGCTCAGTGAAATTGAGAATGTCCTCGAGGTAAATAAAGGACTAGATTTTGGACAGGGATGCATTAGAGAATTCAAGCAGGGCCTCATGCATCTAGTTTGAACATTCCCTGCAAGCAGTTGCTACCTGCTGCTAATTTAATTCAGCTTGTCCAATAGTTTGGACGAAAGAGTTACATCAAACATCAAAACTCATTAAGTTCTGAGGGAATTTCCAGATGCTTAGAGTGACAATCTTGCCACAGACAGGTCAAAATAGAGCTGAAAGAATCTATTACTGAAAATAGAGCAGGACAAGTAGCTGTGAAATACCTGTGAGTTGCCAATTGCAAAGTCCCCTGTCAAGTAAGATTCATTGAATTCAGAGGCTAATTCTGATGATATTTTACAATGTCAGATGATGAAACATATATTACAACAAAGCTAACACTAAAACTAAAAGAATGCTGGAGTGAGTTAGATTGCACTAAACCAACCTTTAGACTTCATTAGACCAGGTAACTTTTCATTGTTGGCGGTATCAGTCAGATTTCCAGTGTCCACATTCTCCACCAAAGCCAGCTCAGGAGCTGGTGCTCTTTGTTTTTGAGCTCCATCACAAAACTTATCTGGATCCTGAAGCTCCTTTGTTAGGGAAGCAAAAGTTGCCTTCCTTTCATATGAATTTTCAGCAATGGCAACTTGATCTAATGGTTTTCGCAGTACAGATAGTATTTGACAGGCTGCATCGATTTGATTGCAAGAGATCATTTGCAAGCTATAGTAACACACATAGGTTCCTCCAATAAACATGAGAACTAACTTTCAAAGAAATGCAAAATGAAGTGAGCGATGCATCAAAATCAATAAAACCAATCCCAAGCTTAATTGATGACATTCTCTTTCTAGAGCAGGTCCATGAAACAATCTATCGACTTTGCGGGCTTTACAAAGCTTACTGTAAATTACTTGATGCACCTGAATAAGATAAAATTATTTTCATTGTGTCTAAATCTAACTACACATGTGAAAGATAGTAACATCAAAAGGCAGAAGATAATTCTAATATAGAGAAATTTCTCCATAGAGTAATCACCATCACGTAGAGGCTTGGTCTCGGAAACTCTCCTGATGCAATCTGTGCTTTTCATACCAGATATTCCACTGTTTGAATCCGAATCTCTCGCTGGATGGGCCTTCCCCAAAGTTTTGTCTCCATGTTTATGCCAGGGTACTGTAATATCCAAAGGTCAAGCGTTAGGCGTCAAACAATTGAGGCACATAGAATTAATATCTATAAAAGAAAGAATTAGATGTTCCAATTCTGAATCATCTTGAGGTGACCATATCAGGTGTACAATCCTCCTCATATAAGTGCCCCTACTTGGTTAGGAAGGTAGCAACTTTCTCTTAACATGTTCTTTCAACATATTCATTTCCAATTGTATCCTAACACCCACAGATCCACATAAATAACCTCCTTAGTACTTCACTAGGGCATAGCTAGTCAAACAGGATGCATCAAGGAAAACTACATCTACAATGAAGTTATTGAAACATCTAAATAGCATTGGCTGAATCAATAATGCTGCAAACCTCCCAGGATTGATTGATCAACTTTAGCACCATCCACCTCCCCATGGCCTGTCCTCATTTCTCCAGCAGCACGACATGGTTCACAATCATTCAAACCCATTGGCCCCTTTTCTTTTACCACATGCTCCCCAATATCAACCAAGTGAGAATTGAACACCAGAGATTTTCCAGTTCCCAACACTTCATCTCTCCTAAGAAATTTATTCACCAAGATTTTCCTACTAGCATCATACAGTGTGACCTGAATGATCCAAGGGGAAGAAAACAATTAGCAGAAAAGTGATTCCAGGACCTATAAAAAGACCTTTGAACTTTTTTGGGTAATGAAAAGCACTTGAATTAGTGTGATACTTGGCGCACATAATGAACCACTATTTAAAAACAGAAGTGATTCATGTTGGATCAGCAAACAAAGTGGCCAGCCCAGTTTAATGAAAAAAAAAAGTGGTTTAATGAAAAAATCCATGGAAGTGCCTCGAAATGACCTGCCTCCCTAGGGATCCGTGAACTTCAAGCTGCAGAAAACCATCATGGAATTTCTTGGCCTTTTGAGTTACTTGTGTTGTGTACAAAACCTGCCATTCTACATGACAGGAAAATGTCAATCTCCAAGGAGGACATGCTCAGAATAATACAAAACAGCGGGAGCACATAGCCCACAGAAGAACATTCACATGCTCATGGGTGTCAAAAATGGCCGAAGGACAATAGTGGACCTGTTATTGATTTCATTATTTCAGTAACCTCAAGCTAAAAGGAGGCAGTAAATACAAGGTCATATCAAGACAATAACTGGCTACTTAATGAAAAGTTTATTAAAAAGTCTATCGGGAAGTAGAACCATAAACCAGCTCGTTAATGAAAACTTCGATAGAAAATGTAAAAACCATAAAGAAATACACAGGAGAATCCCTGTAACTTAGCCGATATGCCCTCCTCTTTTGCATGGGGTTCTCTTAAATGGGACTCATTTTTCGATACCTAAAGCATGGCGCTAGAGCTAGGAAAATACCAAGAACATAACCTGACAAGGTAAATTGTGGATTTTCCAAGTGAAAGGACAACCTTAGACCACCTCTAAAGCACAAATTCGGCAGCTTTATACATAGTTTTTAATTTGGTGAATCTTCTATCTACTGTACATTTTTTCCATTTTAACTCAAGTGCGATATCTGTCATATGTAAGGAATTTCAAAAATCCATCTCATTAAGCAGTATAGAGTTTTGCCTATGACAAGTGCGAAAGTTTCCTAACGGGCAACTTTGATTTCACCGAGGAAAAAAATGTGAGTTCATAATCACATAAGAACATGCAAGAAATGTAGAGACAAGGCAACTAGCAAACACTCTTAGCAAACTGAACATGCATACAAGCAAAATCTGACCTGTTACGCCTGATTTTCCAGCATCTAATATACTCCCTTTGCCCCATTCTGATGCATCTGGCCATTTTTTTCTTCTGAAAGAGTACTAATGAATACATGTTTCAGTGCATCACAATCAGAATCAGGTAATTATCGTAGATCATACAAAACATGAAGAGAAGCGAATCTCGCTCCTTAACAGAAAAGGAGAAGATGATATAAATAACAGAGATAGTTTTCAATTGTGATCTCTCTATATTTGGTCAATGAAGAAAGCGTTAACTACATATAAAACCAATAAACTGACTCTTGGCATCTGCAAGTTCCAGAATTTGTGGAAATTCCCATGATCATAAACATCCCATGAATTTGTGTCCGTAAAGCTCCAAATCACATTGTGTTAAAATATCAGTTTGGTGAGTATGGAGCATCCCCTAGTTACATAAATTTGCAGAGCAGCTGAATGATAGGATCAATGGGAATATAAACAATCAGGGAGAAAATGTTGACAATCAATTGACAGTTCAAGACTTTAGGAGAGGACGTAAGGCAAATTACCTCGAAAGAAAGAATCAACAGGGAAAAAACAGCTATTTATAGGACACCAGCTAGCAAATCAAATTGAACTCTAATCCAGGGTACCTTCTACAGCAGATTTAACGGTCGTAACATTACACTGCTGTTTTTGCATATATAATTTGTGAAGAGAACTGAAGCTGTTTCCGCTTGCATTTAGATTTAGTTCCCTCAAAGATTCATGGTTTGCTTCACGATTGCCAACTTCAACCAAATGACCAGGAAATTCCATCATCTCCCCAGGGCTTACTTCTTCGGCTTTGCTCAGGAACCTACTATCTAAAAGTTTCCAGCTCGTATCATACAAGAAAACCTGGTAAAGGCCCCAAAAAGGTTTCAATGATCTGAGCCATGTTTATCCTGATAAAGAATTTTGACTAATCTGTAGAGAAAGGTATACACCATGAAGAAGAAAACTAACTAATTAAGGAAGGAAGACCTGAAATATGATTCAGCAACAAGACAGCTGGTATTATCTAAGGTTAATGATCAGTAGAGATGTAGACTGTAGAGCTTGACCTGTCTAGTGATAGATCCACTCCTTGTACAACGCAAGCAGCCATCATGATATTTCTTCGACTTTTGAGTTAATTGTGTTGTATACAAGACATGCCAATCTATATCAAAAAGAATATCACGTCAACCGCAGTGCTAAGACAACAATAACAAACTTATGAATGTAACTACATAGAGAATATAGAGACCAGTTTTCTGAGGGAAAGTCTGGAAATATGCTAGGAAGCTCCAATTTTCTTCAAGAGAAGCGATTTAAATATGTGAACATAATACTGCTGTGACTGAGAAGATTTGATATACAAAGCATCAAATTTGAGTAAATATTCTTTGAATGGATGCCGCATGTAGTGTAACAACATGCAGCAATCATACACCCAGAGAAAATCGAGAACAGATTCACAATCCAGGAGATACATCAAGAGAAAGACACGGCCTGGCATGGGCATAGAGGAGTCAGTAAAAGTCCAAACTCACCTGCCGTACTCGATGTCCTTGAGTTCGGACTCGCCTGCAATATGCCGTACTTGTTCATTTCATTCTTCTTGAATTCTAAAAATCAAAAAACAAAAGAACACGCGTGCTAAGTTTTGTACCCAGCATTTACTTGCAATTAAGAGAGAATTAGATTATGTAGGAATTCATCGCCAACCTCTAATAATCTTCTGCGATGGACTTAGGCTGATCGTCTGCTGTTTATGCTTCTCCACTATGGTCTGCTCATCTCCTTGAAAAGAAAGCTAAGTCAATTATACGATAATACAGGTAGATGATGGGCACAACATTGCAAACGTATGAGTACGAGTCATCGATTTTCAAACCAATGGAGACACCAGCATTAAGAAAGAAAAATATGTAAGCACAGACAATACCGGCGCAATCAGATACTTTGATGAACTTATTCCTGTGAAGCGAAGTTGTCCGCTTAGGAACTTCCTTTTCTCGGTTATGAATATAAGTATCATCTGAAGGCTTCTGCCCTCCTTCAGGCTCTCCAACATCAACCAAATAAGCATTGAACGTCAGCGTCTCGCCGGAGCAAACAACTTCATCATTCTTCAAGATCCTGCATTCCAACAGCTGCTCGCTGTCATCGCACAGCATGACCTGTCAAATCATCCCACTATCAATCACGGAACGACCGAATCTACTCCGAACAAGCTCAATCCTGGAAAGCATAACGCTAAGAACAGAACAATGGGCGATGACGGACAAAATCGAAATCCCAAGCAGCATCCAGACGTAGCCATCTAGTTCTATCGATCGAGCTAAATTCGAGGAAAGAACGGTCGCATATCGATTGCCACCGGCACGGACTAGCCGATCAAACCGAATCACGTCCGAGCCCAATCGAAGGTGACTAAATTCGCCGGATCGAGTTGAGCTGGACATGAACGGCAGAGGAGATCGGTAGCGAGAGAGAGAGGAAGCCGTCGCGGTAGACCTTGCGATTCTGCTTCAGGTGCTTCGTGAAGGTGACTGTTCCATTTCGTCGGACCCTCGTCCATGGCGGTGGTTTCTGCATTCGGGGAGGAGGAAGAAGAAGCAGAAGAAGAAGTTTTCTAGGGATTTCGAGAGCTGCAAAAGTAAGTAATGGCGGGAAACGAGCGAAACGAGCGTAAGTGCGGCAAGACAGTCCCCGTGCATTTTGAGGTTTTTTGGTTGAGTCATTGAATTCATTATTATGTGCCAGGTAGGAATTATCGATTGCTTTTTTTTATTTTTTTTTTCATCTCTAGACATTCGATGCGGGATTTCTTCTTTCCCACGGTTCTCGCGGGCATATTCGGTTTTTCTCTAATTTTGTTTTTTTCATGAAAGTTGTTCCGTACAAAAGTCTTCGTTCCCGCGATTTTATTTTACTACGGCTGAGGCACGAAGAGAATGGGTGATTTGAAGCGCGTTGTTAGAAAGCGAGACGAGGATAGTTTGGTTGCGCCTCAACTATTTGTCAAAATGCCTATCAATAGAATCTGGCTTTGATTTCTAAATTGAACGTGGAGAGCACGCATAATAATCATTATATTTATCATTTTTTTTTATTTTCGAAAATAGATTTTGAATAAAAATCCATTCCGCAATGTAATTTTATTTTTCTATTTCGTAATAAATTTTTAATCTAGAAATAGGTTTTGAAATAAAAATGAGAAGTAAAAAAAAAAAAAAAAGTTACTTTTCTACTTTTAGAACAAAAGTGATAAATAAAAACCTTTCTTATCACTCGCTTTCACTACTAGCTAGTTGCTCACTTGTTATCAATTGCCATTTGTCCACTGCCATCCACTAGCTCGCCTCTCATCGTCGTCACTGGAGAGATAGAAATTTTGTGTCCATTATCAAATCAATTTCTATTTAGTTATTAACGCGTACTTTTTGCTTTGAGGAACTCATATAGAGAATAGCAATAAAAAAAAAAAATTATTTTGGGTTAAAACCGATTTCTTGAACATAATGGTTATCATTTGTGAAGTATTTGACATGCTGCTATCGCAACATGGAGCTTTGACTTCCTAACTATGTGGATGGGTACAAATGGTTTGGGGAAAAGTCGAATTATTTTCAACTCGACCCAAACCCAATCCGATCCACTCGTCTAACGAACCTATTTTATTTGTAACTCCTTTATGTGAAAATATATTTTTGTTATTCATTACAAATATTTATGAATCATATAAAATAGAATTAATACTACAGAAAACTCCAAACTTGTATACTGATAACAAATTTACCACAAACTAATTTATTAACCACAAAAAGCCCCAAACCGATACATATGTGACAAATTTTCTCTTAGTTAGTTTCCGATAAATTTTACAGTCTAATTGCTTAATTGAATGACAAGAGTATCAATTCAGGTTTTTTTATGGTAAAAAAATTATTATGGGATAAATTTATTACAATTATATTAATTTGAAATTTTTCGTGATATTGACCCTATAAAATATCAATAACAATATTGCCTACGCTAATTCATTTATTCAAATTGTTCTTTATATTATAATCATTATCATCTAATAATACATTAATATTTAGTTTTCCCTATGCTTAAGTACATAGTACATCACTTTTGTCATAAATTTATCATGTACTATTTTTTTTTTTTATCAATCATATTCTACTCATATTCTAACTCCCACCTCAAACTTTTGTCCCGCTCCTTGCGACACATGGAAGATTGAAATTCACACTTGAAATTAAATTG
Source organism: Eucalyptus brandiana (assembly GCA_014182725.1). NCBI lineage: Eukaryota > Viridiplantae > Streptophyta > Magnoliopsida > Myrtales > Myrtaceae > Eucalyptus > Eucalyptus brandiana. The sequence goes on from CM024672.1 coordinate 7,541,379, forward strand.
TCTCACCCCCGAGAAAGTGGGGATTCAAATCCCTCACCACCTCTTTTCATATTGGAAGGGTGGTCACTAGGGAATTTATCATGTACTTCACTTGTTACATCTAGTCATTTACGTCATGGGTATGGGACATGAATACTGCTCCATCATTTTCCATGCCCTCATTAATTCAAACCTTTCCTCCGCAAGAAGATAAGCAAGGAGGATCTTGGAGGTTTCCTAGAGATAAACAACAAATTACTGAGTAATTAGCATTTTTGAGGATGTCTCAACAATCAATAAATAAATGTGTTGGCATTTTACTTTGTAAGAAATTCCATCTTTAACTTTTTCTCATGCAATGGAGAAGAAGAAGAAGAAGGGCACTAGACCCGTACTAGGAAGAACTCCATGGTATGCAGTTTCATTCGATGTTTACTTAAGCCATGGTTCGGTAATAAATTACAGATACTTCAAATTTTCTCTTTTTAAAATTTTAATATTTTGATTGGGCTAAAATATCTTTTCATTCAGGCTCAACTAAATGAAATAATGAGCTGGTCCTCCTTAATTTGAGCTAGCTCATGAATAGGGCAATTTGAGCTAAAAGGAGTTGGTGCTTCGAACTTAGGATAGCAAGAAGAAGAATGATCACATCGATGAGGAGGTTGAAAAAGGCAAGAAAGAAAACGTTGATGATAGCGAGAACACATAACTCGAGGAGTTAAGGAGAAGAGAATCTCTCAAACACAAAAATCATCTAAATATGATTTTGATTTGTCTTTTTTCACCCGACAACCTAAACATTGCAAGTCGAGTTTTTCTGACGGACATTTATATAGTATAAGAATGTGTCATACATTATTAATCATCAGTGATTAAATGACATTAATTGATAGGAAAAGTTAACTATTTAACAAAAGTCAATAAGTGACATTTGAATGGTATTTTAAATTTCAGTGGTATAGAGTGCTTAAATGTAAAAAAATGGCCCATTTGAAAGAATATAGTATACTCATTAGATGTGATGGGCGGTACCAGCAATGCTACAAGGAAAATTTCTTGCTGCACTTGCTCCCCTTCTACACTCTCTGATGCACCCATTATTTAACAATTCTTTCTTCTTTCCTCCAAATACCCTTATCTTAAATGAAAATTTAGCTACATAAAAAGACATTTAAATTGGGATAAATCATTCTATGTTCCTTTCTCTCAATAGCATCCAAACGATATTATAACTTAATGTCTCTATTTTCTTTGCCTTATTTTCTCCCAAATTATTTATATAATCTCTATTCCTTTCTAATTAATCACCTCTATCAATATATAGCATAATCTATCTAGTCTTGTTTCCATTCAGCAGAAGAACATGAGGGGAAGAACATGACATCTTATTAGGGAGAACTCTCTAATAATGAAGTTTTGTTAGTCGAAGCTTCTAAGGAGTCCCCAACAAATTCGGCATGATTTAATTGTCATTTCTTGTGAAACCTCATCTTTTATAGGATGTTATATTAAATTCACTAGTGAATTCGTGGGATGACAGAGAGATGCAAAGGCATCAAACTTACCTATTCATGGGATAATTAATGGTTTGCAACTTGTGTCTATGCTTGGTCATGTATCATGTTTAGTATTGCAAGCTCTCTCTCAATAACGATTGAGTAATTTTTGATGTTATATTTTAGCGATGTTATGGACCTTATAAAGCCAGTCCCCACTTATATTATGGAACTAATGTTGACTTCTTGTAAGTTTAAGTATTGCCATGTATCTTGTGAAGAACTATTTGGTGCTCCTAAAAGAAATATTATTTAAAGTAAAAATCAATAGATGATTGTGTTCGACTGCAGGATTTTGGTCAGTTTGAAGAAAACTCAGAGCTAGAAAAATAAGTTCAAGTGTTTAGCTGCATCGTGAGCAGAAAGTATGTGAGATTTGCTCGGCTTAGACAATTCCAATAATTAATGCAGTTGACTATTATGTTTTTTTTCTTCTCAAGGAAAAATGAAGGCCTATATATAATTGATTTCTTAATCGGCCGAGGACCGACTAAACCACTAATATCAAAAGCTGTATAATTCAGATTGAGCCTGAGTGATAAAATGAAGGACGGTTCTATAAAAGAATGCAGGGATTAAATATTTTACTTTTAATTGAATCTTTCAACAACGTGGACTAGTAAGTTTTGTTAAAAATAAATAAATAAATAAATAAAAGAAAGTATGGCTCCAATATAGCTCATGCACCTTTCTAGCGAATTGATGTTTTATGGCTCCAAATTGGTTTGTCGTAGTCATTTGGATTATGTGTCGGCTGAAAGGATCAATTAGCTTAAATCAGAGAGCACAAATACCAATTTGGCCAAAATTCAATTTCAAGGACCAAATTGAACATTAACTAAAATTTTGGGGACCAACTTTTATTTTCCCTCTCATCCTTGGGGGCTTCAAAGGCGGAACCTCTGTTATTCCGCTCGCCGTAGAGGGAGCTCGTGACTCGCTCGATGAAGATGCAAAATTCTCGTAGGCTGCGGGGGGAACAATTGGAGGGCATGCGAGAGGAGGCGACGGTGAATCCAACGTGTCTCGGAGGACGCTGATGCGATACAAGTAGAAATGAGCGTCACTGCTCGTGGCGTTGGAGACATCGTCGTCAAAGTCATTGCGGAACCGAAGAAGAGGGAAAGATCCGAGCATTTTCAAGTGGTGGCCAGGTGCTTGACAAAATGCCCACGTGGGGAGTTGAAAGTTGAAACGGTGTTCAGGCGCATGAAATGGAAGCGACGGGTTGCTCTCGTTTTCGTGGTGTAGTTCTTGCATTGTGATGAACGATGGCGAAGGATAAAAATGCGACCAGAGAAAAAGAAGAAAACCGCGATTAAGAAAAAGACCAATTGGCGTCTCCACTAGACATTAATCGAAGGGACGAGCAATGCGGAGAAAAACGACGAAGCAACGTGGAGGCACCTCCTCGGTTTCTTCTCATAATTTCTTCGGCTTTTGTGCTTTTCTTTATAATTTTTCGTGCGGTTATCCATCGAAGGGATCCAAAAAGACAAAAGAAGAAAACAAGAAACCAAAAGCGACAAAGCAAATTGGTGGTCAGAAACGCGAAGCCATGAAGCAACCTCTCTCGTTTTCCGCCATTCTTTGTAGTATTCCCATAATACGTTCTCCGTTCCAACTGCTCATTTCTTCTTTTGTCTTGACAGTTTCTGTTTGCTATTGACTACCCTCTCATGTTCGTTGGTCTTTTTGGACATTCTTTTCTTACAGTAGTCCGGGCGAAAGTGTTTGCTGAATAAGTTGTCTGAATCTTGAAGTAAAGAGGTTTTCCTTTTTCAAAAAATTTAGCCATTTTTATGATGAGTCGTCATTAATTTTACAGAATGCGAGAACTGCATAAACGAACATTAACAAAATATATGATGCTAAGTTATTACTATTAGCCCATGGGAAACGAATGTTCTGATGGCACAGAGAACAAAATTGTAATATCACCTGTATGTCATTGTCTAAAATTGTTAGCTATAGAGACTGATGATGATGATAATGGTGAGGATGAAGATGATGAGCTCATTGACCCTATCCCAGTATTATCATCGAACAATAATCATTCTGCATTATTGTTTCCAGTTGATCTTAGAAACAAGTTCCAGCTCAGTCGTAAGATCGGTAGCGGATCCTAAGGAGAGATCTGCCTCAGTGGACAGCTTGCTGACTGATACTTGATTTTTGCTTTATCCATTCTGCTTTTTAGTTTGGCTTTGTTTGGACGAATGACGAAGTCGCCATTAAGCTTGTTAGTGGCTCTTCTCCCAATTAAATTGATCGTTCTATTTTTCTAGCTTTTGCCCATTTTAGTTAAATTTTAGTATTGTTGTGGTCAATGCATCGCTGTTTTGTTGATTTAGAATTTTGATGTTTTATCATTACGTTCTTTTAGGCGACATGGATTGTGCTTTGTTTCGTTTCTTTCTTGGTTTGTGCGATTGGCATAGATATTGATACTTTCACTTGTTTCCAGCAAGTCAGCAGTGGTAACTTTTATGTTTCAAAATAATTATCGGTAACAAGTGGAACTTTCCTTGGTTCGTGGCTTTCACATGCATGTGAGTATACAGTTAATGCTGTGATGCGTGAATTGATGTCATGCTTCTAGTATAATACGATTGTATGCCCAAGTAAATGCTCCTTTGTTCCTTGTTGAGTATCAACTTTTTGCCTGAAAGATTACTTACAAGAAGAAATATCGATATTTTGCTAGAGACTTGAATGTTTTGACTGAGCAAGATCAATGAGGGGGTTGCTAGGGAAACAACTGAGGCAACTATAGTATTCTCTTTTGATGATGGAAGAAGCTCTGTTTACCAATTACGTAGGGACTAGTGAGCGACCTTAACGGTGGAGGCAGAGAGAGAGAGAGAGAGAGAGAGAGAGAGAGAGAGAGAGAGAGAGAGAGAGACGGACAGACAGACAGACGGAGACAGAGAGACAAAGCAGCTGCAATAGAACTTGTGGTCATGCTACAAGTGCTTTGTGAAGCCAAGTTTCCATTTCTTCACTGCTTCCAATGCCGTGCATTTGGGATTTGAATTTTTAGGGATCTCGAAAGCTTTGTAAGTTATGGCAGAAGCTGAATTATGAAATGTGAGTTGTAGGGCTAGACCTAAAATCCTCTTGGCCTGGGCTAAAAGTTTTGGGATGACTGTTACATCTGTAGCAAAATTTCTACACGCTTCAAAGATAATAATGTCATTGAGCTCTTCCACATGTCAATCACTCAACGGTAAATGTGTTAATCAATTCTCACACTAATAATAGATCTAATAGAAGTCCAAACTTTCTTTTCTTTTAGGACGTTTTTTGAACTTATGAAAAGCACTCAGTCTTTATCAACAGGATAACATGACACACATTCAGATAAAGTAATTTGGTTTTCTTCTAATTTTGCATCTATTTTTTTTTTTTTTCATGTTATTATAAGTGCAAGAACATCAAGTTTATACAAAACTGACCTGATATGGCTAAGTTGTCACGCCCCGATCCTCGGGCACGCACACATCCTTCTACTTGGTCGATTTTAGAATGCGATATCCCAGGACAATGTATCGCCGACCCTTTCACTTATTAAGCACACGTGGAAGCAATTATTAATCCCCAGACAATAAAACAATTGGATAGGAAAGCAGGCCATATTTTTCATATTGAAATTCACAACCACACTTTCATTTACAGCGCAACTCATAGTATATTTACAATACTATTTACAAAGCATGAAAGTCTCACACCTATCTACACTAAGACAGGGTCCACAAAAGGGATGGGATCTCAGTCCACATCCGGGTTACATTCAAGATCCCTCTCTGGATCATCTTCTACTTCAAAATACTTTCTCCCCTTCAGGTTCTTCCTCCTCAGCTTTTCCTCAGGGTCCTGAAATGGTTATTCAATAACCAATGAGACCACGTCTCAGCGAGTCCCTACCCACTAAGACCCGATTAATAAACTAATACACCATACGGTTGCCTAAGCACAACACGAGTCGAAGACTTACCTTGGCCTCAATTCCAACCTGCAATTCAAGGTTAAACACATATATTCAAACAATTCACGACATACGATCAAGATTGATCCATCGACTTAGTCGATTACATGTCAATCTGACCATCTCTAGGTCATTCCCACTCGTACCACGACTTCTCAATGGTGTACTCATTCACCAAATCACATGTGTTTCTCGGGCGTCGTTTTCGCCAATGACATACCGATCATCGACACCGTGCGTTCTTTAAGGCGCCGTTTTCACCAGTGATATCCTCGATCACCGAACCACGTGTCCTTTCTAGGGGCGTCGTTTTCGCCAAGGTGACATCGGCTATAGACAACACCGTGAGTTCTTTAAGGCGTCGTTTTCACCAAAGGATATTTCCTTAACCACCGAACCACGTTTGTTTATAAGTCATTTACGTGCGTTTTTTAAGGCGCCGTTTTCGCCAAACATACTCCCAATCACCGAACCACGTATGTCCAATAACATCGTACCTGATTGGTCTCAGCCAATAACATTCTCAGTTATCTCTCATCATTCTCTCTACTATATAGCCCATCAACGTACTGGCGCTATATACCCATACTCGGCCAAGCACCAATCAAATATTCAATAACAAACAATTTAGGACAATTCCTAAAATTCCACAATTAATTCAATTCCACACAACATAGAGCTCAAATAAATAAACGGTCTACACCACGACAATCGGCACGAAATTCCGGTCACCGGCCATCCCGGTTGAATTTCCGGAAAAATAATTAATTAAATAATTAATTTCGAAAAATAAATAAATAAACATTAAAAATCCAATTTAGGCCCATATTGCCTTATTGGAGCCCGAAACGGGTCGGGAAAAATCCCGAGATACATTCAATAAATAATAGAGCATTTCTACTCCCTAATGGCTATAGCTAACCACCTAACATGCATCCTTAAGTCACTAAATTAATTGTTCTAACCTAATCTAACCACCTAATTGCATTTAATTAAATCTAACCAACCCTAAGCATATTAGCAAACTAATAAAGCTTTAGTGAGTAAAACTCACTTGGAAAAAGCGGGAATCGAATCACCGCAACGGCGACGCGACGGCGGCCGAAATTGGATTTTCGACAACACCGGCGGGCTTGGACCGGGCCTTAAGACTTGGCCCAACAAATCTCAGCCCAATTGAGATTTGTTCTTGCACTAGAATGGGCTTGCTCTTGGGCTTGGGCCTAGCTGCGATTGGGCTTCAAAAACAGGGCTTGAAGACTACAATTGCTGAAAATGGGCTGCTGAAAATGAAGATGGGCTCAACAAATTCGTGCGGGCTGAACCAGAAACTTTCGTGGACTGCTGCAGCTGAAGTCCCGGCTGGGCTTGACTTCAATTGGGCCGAATGAGGGCTTCGAATGGACCTGCTAGCTCGTGGGCGTGAAGATTGCTGGGCTTCACTTCGGTGGCCACGAGTTGGAGTCAACACAGCGGCAGCTTCGGACGCGTGGGCGATTCACCCGCTGGAGGACGCCGCGGCTTGATTCTGGGGTCAACAAACCAGCATGAAGACAAGACTTGGTGTAGCAACTTCGGTGGAGTAAGTTGACCGGTGGAGAACAAAACGTGATGGAGAATTTTCGGTGGTGGATGGACAGATGTTGATGAAGATGATGATGCTGTGCGACTTCGGTGAGTGGGGGGCTTCGCTGGCCTACGAAGAGGAAAGGAGCTGTAGCAATGTTGGAGACTTCACTCGGTGGTCTTCAAATGCTCGTTTGTTGACCGAGCAATGGACAGATGCGGCCAAGTGGCAGCGTGGAGATGGAGCGGTGGCGTGCAGCCGGCAGGGGGGTTTCTTCAGCAAGCGGTTTCGTCTTCTTCAGCTGGGAGTGTCGCACGAAACAAATAAAAGGATGAAAAGGAGAGAGGAGTAGTTCACGGCAGCAAGATGGAGAGGATGAGGAAGAGGTGGGGGCCTTTTGGCTTGATATTTCACAAAATATCTTTCACAAATCAATCTAGGCCATGTATAATTTACTTGGCCACACAGCCTCCCACGCACTCTTCTGTAGTTCTGAATGGTCCAATTGTTGTGGCTAGGTGGGGACACGAATTTGGGGAGGGAAATTGGCTTAAATAAATTCAATTTCTCCAATAAATTCCCAAATTGAGGTCCAATTTCGACGTAGAAAAATCCCAAATGATTTTCTATAAATTCCCGACACACAACGGCTTAGCTTGAAAGTCCAATTTCCCTTTAATTTAGCCAATCCGAACTTCCGTCAAATTTCGCGACGTCCGAAACGGTTTTCCGTAAAATTTCCCGAATCTCCGAAAATCTTCCGAGACGAGTCGATGCTCCTAAAATTTATTGTGACATGGCCAAAACTTCAATTTCAAATCGGACTCGAATTGGCGGTTAATTTTCATTCGGCGCGTTTTTAGCGTGACCTGACTATCGGGTAGTTTTCGGAACTTTTTAAGGCAAATGATCCGTGGTCGATTTTCTTCGAGCCACTATCAACCCACTCGACTCAATGGCGACTCTTGATTGTCGTGAAAATCTCGAGAATTCAATTACGGACACGGGGTACCAAAACAATAAGAAAAACAAATAGTGTTAGTCGACGAGAATTTTCTAATTCAAATGGTGTCCCACGATTAGTCACATATCTCTATCGATCCAAACCTATCTCGATTTCAAATCGATTTTTAATCACGCGCCGTAGTGACCTCTAAAGATGGACACGGTCAAGAAGCCGATTCCTGATCGAGTTCTCAAGTCTATTGCTTTAAAATTCAGCATCATACTTTGCTTCATGCGTCGTCAAAAATGTTGCTATTAGTATCTGGCCATGTGAAACAAATCTTTTGACGACGCATGAAGCAAAGTATGATGCTGAATTGACAGCACATGAAGCGCTTCGCCATAATAAACTCATCTTTTGAAAACACATAGAGCAAAAAGTTGATGCTGAATTATTGCCATTAGCCAATGCGAAACCAATATTCTTTTGACAGGGCATAAAGCAAGAATATGATGCTGATTTATTGATCTTTGCCCGTGTGTAACCAATCTTTTGACGGTACATAAAGTGAAAAATGCGATGCTGAATTATTGCTGTTAGCCCGTGTGCCATTGCCTATATCCATATGCCATCGCCTATATATAGGTAGCTGTGGCAAGTGATGACGACGATAATGATGAGGACGAAGATGATGAGTTCAATGACCCAATCCCAGTACTATTATTGAACCAATAATCGTTGAGTTATTGTTTCCGGTTCAGGTCGTAAGATCCGCAGCGGATTTTTGGGACAGATCTACCCCGGTGGACTTCTCGCTAACCGATACTCAGGTTTTGCTCTATCCATTTTGCTTTTAGTTTGATTTTGGTTGAAGTTTTTTGTGAATTACTTTCAAGTACCAATATTCAGACAAACGAGAAGGTCGCGATTAAGCTTGTGAGTAGATCTTTTCCCAGTCGAATTGATCCCTTTTCTTTTTCTAGTTTCTTGTGGTTTTATTTTTTTAATATTATTGTAATCATTGCATCGGTATTTTTGTTGATTTAGAATTCTGATGATTTATTTTTTCACCTTCTAAGGTGATATGGATTGTGGTTTGTTCCCGTTTGTTTTTTTTATTGGGTTGTTTGAATGACATAGATATTGGTTCACTTGCTGCTTCCAGCAAGTCATGCTAGCTTCAATACTTTAGAACAATTATAATTAACAAGTGGAAGCTTTCCTCGATTCGTGGCTTCCCCATGCATGGGAAAATTGTCAAAAAGTTCAAGATCTATTGCATTTTTACAATTCAACCATAATTTTTTCAATTTTATTGATTAAATATTAATACTTCCACGTTTTGCCAATTGAAACCATCCAGCCAATTCTAACTCGAAATCACTAACGTGGACAATCTTTAATAATATTTTAGTATTTTTTTCCAAAATTTTGATTTCCTTCTCTTTTCCTTCTTTTATATATATATATATATAGGACACCTAGGCTTTGGCTGGCAAGGGCCACCCTCACCAGATTGGGCAAGCCTCACTGGCCTTGGGCGAGGGGGCGAGGGTCACCCTTGCCTAGGCAAGCGTGGGATGCCCTCACCTGGGCAGGGGAGGGCAAGGCAAGGACTACCCTCGCCTGTTAAACTTGATTTTCCAGCATCTAAGCAAAATCTAAATGCTACACTTGATTTTCCGGCATCTAATATACTCCCCTTTGCCCTACTCTGATGCATCCGGTTGTTTTTACATTCTGTAAAAGTAACAATGAAAACATGTTTCGGTGTATCGCAATCGAAATCATATAATCATTGTAGATCATGCAAAACATGGAGAGAAGGGAATCATGCCCCTTAACAGAAAAGAAGAGATAATATGGTAAAGTGATGATTTTCAATTGTCATCACTCTTTATTGGTCAATTAAGAATGTGTTAGCTACCAATTAAAAAAAAAACAAATTGACTCTTGGCATTTGCAAGTTCAAGATATTGTGGAAATCAACATCCCATGAACTTGTGTCCTTAAAACTTCAAATCACATTGTGGTGAAATATCATTTTGGTGAGTATGGAGTATTCCCCACTAACATATTGCAGAGTAGCTGAATGATAGGATCAATGGGAATATAAAGAACCAGGGAAATTTTGAGACTCTATAGCCAGTTAAGACTTTAGGCCAGGTGATTAGGCAAACTACCTCCGTAGAAAGACTAAATAGGATAAAAATTAATTAATAGAACACCATAGAAAGAATCAAATTGAACTCTATTCCAGTTACCTTTTGCAGCAGAATTAAAGGTAGTCACATTATGCTGCTGCTTTTGCATATTGACTTTATGAAGAGAACTGAAGCTGTTTCCACATGCATTTAGATCCCTTAAAGATTCATGGTCGACTTCAGGATTCCCAACTTCAACCAAATGACCAGGAAATTCGATCTTCTTCCCAGGGCTTACTTCTTCAGCTTTGTTCAGGAACCTGTTATCTATAAGTTTCCAGCTCGCATCATACAAGAAAACCCAGTAAAACACCCATAAAAAAGGTTTCCAATTCTCTAAGCCATATTTACCCTGATAAAAGTTTCTCACTAGCATGCTGAGAAGTGCAAAAACCATAAAGAAGAAAACCAACTAATAAAGGAAGGAAGAGACGACATTTAATTCAGCAACAAGAAAGCTGGTATTATCTAAGGTTAAAGATCAGTAGGAGATGTAGACTGTAGAGCTTGACCTGCCTAGGAATAGGTCCACTGCTTGTACAACGTAAGAAGCCATCATTATATTTCTTCAACTTTTGAGTTAATTGCATAGTATACAAGACATGCCAATCTATATCAAAAGGAAGATCACGTAAACTGTAGTGCTGAGACAACAATAACAAACTTATGAATATAACTAGCAGAATATCGAGACTAGTTTCTGAGGGAAAGTTTGGAAATATGCTAAGAAGCTCCCAATGATTTTCAAGAAAGGCCATGATAAAAATATGAACATAAAACCACTGTGATTGAGAAGATTTGATATCAAAAGCATCAGATTTGAGAGAATATCTATTGTCCTTGAACAGATTCAATGTGTAGTATATAGATAAGTAGAAACTGTAAGCCCAAAGGAAATTAAGAATTGACTCACAATCCAGGATAGGACATCAAAAGAAATGATACATGGCCAGGCAGGGGCATATGTGAATCTGCAAAAGTCCAAACTCACCTGCCATACTTGATGTCCTTGAGTTCGGACCTGCTGGTAATATGCCATACTTGTTCATTTCATTCTTCTTGAATTCTGGAAAAAAAGAAACACAAGTGCTAAGTTTTGTACCCAGCATTTACTAGCTATCAAGAGAGTTAGATTATGTATGATTTCATCACCAACCTCTAATAATTTTCTGCGACGGGCTTAGGCTGATCGTCTGCTGTTTGTCCTTCTCCACTTTGGTCTTCTAACCTTCTTAAAACGTAAGTGAAATGATTCTACAATAACACAGGTAGACGATCACAACATTGCAAATGTTTGAGTATGAGTTGTCAAATTTCAACCCATTAGAGAGAACAGCATGAAGAAAAACAAATATGTAAGAACAGACAATACCAACGCAATCAGATACTCTGATGAGCTTGTTTCTGTGAAGCAAAGTTGTTCACTTAGGAACTTTCTTTGCTTGGCTGCGAATATAAGTATCATCTAGAGGCTTTTGCCCTCCTTCAGGCTCTCCAACATCAACCAAATAAGCATTGAACGTCAGTGTCTCACCTGAACAAACAACTTCATTCTTCAAAATCCCGCATTCCAACAACTGCTCGCTGTCATCATACAGCATTAGGTGTCAAATATCCGACCATTAATCACGGCATGGCCTAATCCACTCAGAACAAGCTCAATCGCGGAGAGCACAACAACCGCAACCACAGAACAGAACAATCCGCAAAGACAGCCAAAATCAAAATCCTAAGCAGCGTCGAGCTGTTGCTATCTAGTCTGATCGAGCGAGCTAAACTCGGGGAATCGATTGCCACTGCAGTGTCGACATGGACTAGCCAATCAAACCGAATCATGTCCGAGCCCAATCGCAGGTTACTAAATTCGCCGACCGAGTTGAGCAGGAGATCTATGGCAGAGAGAAATCAGTAGTGAGAGAGAGAGGGAACGCACCTCGCCGGTGGAGGAGTGGAGAGAGAGGGAGCCGTCGCGATAGAACTTGCGTTTCTGCTTGAGGTGCTTCGTGGTTCGTGAAGGTGACGTTCCATTTCGTCGGAGCCTCATCCATGTCGCCGGTTTCTGCATTGGGGGGATGAAGAAGAAGAAGAAGAAGAAGAAGAAGAAGATCTTCTAGGGATTTCCGAGAGCAGTAAATTGCTGGGAGAGGGAGGGACAATTAGCGCCTTTTGAGAGCTTAAACAGTCATGGTGGGAGATGAATCATTGATATGTAAGTCACTGACTACGCAACCACACTCCGTGACTCTCTTTTCGTTCACAGATGTGGAAGAAAACAAACTTTTGATTCGATTTTAACTCCCCGTGAGCTAAAACAAGAAACCCTCTTTAACAAGAAAGCATCATAAATTTAGCACGATAGCATCAAGCAAACTCATGATTCGTCCCTTAATCGAGAAAGCCTTGTACCTTCTTAGAGTGGTGTCGTAACCCTTTGCAGAAGTTTAATCACATTCTGCTGGGGGAAAAGATCCGAGGAGTGTCCATCGATAATATCGTTGGACCCACATATAGGCAAAAAGTTTCAGCCATGCCACTAATTTGTGTGCCAAGTAAGAATTATCAATCTTTTTTTTTTTTTTTAGCTTTGGACATCCAATGCTGAATTTCTTCCCTCACATGACTCTGACATGTGTATTCGGTATATTTCCTGCGGGATAATGTGACTGATTATGTAATCAATGCCGGTCTTGAGATTTTTTTTTTTTTTTATGCTTATCATGAGTGATAACTTACTAGCACCTTGGTGGTAATGTCTTGGAAGATCCGTAACTGTAGCTACAAAGCATTTCTTCCACCTGTGGAGAGAATATCTACCTGTAGACTTCCTCATTACTCCATTCTTTTCTTCTTGGGGGTGCTTTTCTTGCGTCGGTGGATGTAGAATATGCATTATCAATGCCACACGCAACTTTCCAAGTACTGATTCCTTTCCTCTCTTCTTTGCAACTCGCAGGTCTATATGTTCACAGCTTGTTAACGCATCAGAAGTAAATTCTCAAGTCATTCTCTATCATAATCTCCACTGATCATAGTCTGAGCAGTGCAATACCAATGGCCGAGTCTGTTGTTTCGTCTGTGGGGCAGACAATAGGAAGGCTGCTCGTCGACGAGGCCAAATTTTTGTGGGGCGTGGAGGGCAAGGTCGAGGACCTGCAAAAGGAGCTGAACCTGATCCAGTGCTTGCTGAGGGATGCGGACGCAAAACAAGAGCACAACCAAACTGTTCGAGAATGCGTCGTGCAACTCCGAGACATCGCCTATGATGCTGAGGACGTCATCGAGCAATATATCCTCAGAGTCGCACTGAAGAAGGGACAAAACATCATCAAAGCGTATGCTTGCTTCATGGCGAAGTGCACGTGCGTGCGAGCTCATGTGGTGGGGATAAAGATTGATGGCTTAAGATCCAGCATCTTCAATCTTAGAACGAGTATGCGGGATTGTGGCATACAACCTCTGAATGAGGGCGAGCACAAACACGCGAGAGCTTCGACGCGGAAACTGACATATGCCCATTTCGAGGAGGAGGATTTTGTCGGAAGGGAAGATAGTATCAAGGTGTTGGTGAACGAGCTGTTGCAGGATGGAGAACGACTCAGAGTTATTTCCATTTGTGGAATGGGTGGTTTGGGTAAGACCACGCTCGCCAAGAAAGTCTTTACTCATGACAAAGTGAGGAACCATTTCGATGGTTTTGCTTGGGCTTGCATATCTCAAGAATACCACGTGAGGGATATCTTGGAGGGAATTCTTATTAAGTTGAACCCTAATCAAAGAGAAGGGGTTACGAAGATGAGAGATGACGAATTGTTAGAAACTTTATACATGACCCAAAAACAAAAGAGATGTATCGTGGTTCTTGACGATATTTGGACCAAACAGGCATGGGATAGTCTTCAAGCCGCATTCCCGATCAAGGACACGAGAAGCAAGCTATTGATAACAACCCGTAATAAAGAAGTAGCGGAGCATATCAATCCTCATTGTTTTCTCCATGAACCTCAGTGCTTATCGCACGAGGAGAGCTGGGATTTGCTAAAGAAGAAGGCATTCTCTAAAACAAAAGGTAAGACTTCTCTAAGCTTATCAACCTAACATATAGTGGCTTCACAAGATTATACTGCCTATTTGAGTCTAATTTATGGCGCTTCTATAATTATCGTCGGATTAGCCGTTGAACTTTCTTCTGTTGGACTTGGAATTGGTCAAGGTATTATTGCGGGTTAAGCCGTAGAAGGTATTGCAAGACAATTAGAGATGGAGGGACAAATACAAGGTGCTTCATTGCTCAATTTGGCCTTTCGGAAGCTTTTGCAAATTAATGAATCAATAGTTATAGTAGAGTTACAGATGATCAATATATCAAGTATTAGGCACCATAATTTCGATATTTGAGAAATCAAATCCACCTTTTTTTTTCCTCGATAGCTGATAATGAGGATAAACATTGAAAAAGCTTTCATTTGACCATCATAATAAGCAATTTTGATAGGATTTATGAAATAATGTGAAGCTTAGCTATGTTACTTCTTCCATAGGCTTCATTTTACCTTTTCTTGCATTTGTGAATAATTGGCTTCACAATAAGACTTGGGATTGTAACAAAAATTGTGAATCTTTATGTGATGAAATAGAGTGACAACATGAAGATTTCACTAGAATTTCGAGGGAGATCAGTAGCACACTCAAGTCACGGGAGATTTATTCCAGCGTTGCGTTCATTTTTCTTCATTGAGTAGGATAATTGTTGTTATACATTTGCTCAAGTCAATTAATTCAAGCAACGGATAACAAAGACAATACATTCCATTAGTTAATTTAGTGTTCTTGATCTTTCAGGCCTAGATGGAGGCATACATAGGAGCTTTGTTGGGGTCTCTATAGTTTTTCCCCTTACAAAAACATAAATGAACCACAAAACATAAGGAACTACAACATCTAACTCACATCAAAAAACAAATATTTGTCCTTGAAGTTATCTTCTTATGACAATTGCATCTTCCTGTTACTATTGAGTTTCAATTTATTACTTGATATTATGTAGAAATCACTGAAGACATGAAGAAGTTAGGAGGTGAACTCCTTAAGAGGTGTGGGGGATTACCTTTGGCTGTTATTGTGCTTGGTGGACTTTTGGCGGTCAACGAGTGGGAGACGGTTTACAAGAACATCAATTTGCATTTTAGTGATAAGAGTGATGTATTAAAAGTGTTGGCCTTAAGCTATGATGATCTACCATGGTATCTAAAGCCATGCTTCCTCTATCTAGTTAGCTTTCCGGAGGATGAAGAAATCCATGTAAAAAGAGTCCTTCGCATGTGGATTGCTGAAGGCTTTGTGCCTTTCAATTCATCTGATGAAGAGAGAGAAACTACAATCGAAAATGTAGCGGAGCAATATTTAATGGATTTGGTTAAGAGGGGACTGGTCCAAGTACGACTCAACTTGATTGGAAATATCAAAACTTGTCACCTCCACGACTTGATGCGAGACTTATGTGTCTTGAAGGCTAGGCAAGAGAGGTTTATAAGCTTTCATGACATTCGATGTGACAATGAAAGGGAGGGTAGTTCTTCTTCAATGGCAATAAAAGACAGGTCAACTTGGACAAGAAGGCTTTCTCTCACTATGAACATGACGGGTAAAGGAAACGAAACTCCGGGGGTGGAACAAATAGGAAGGACTATGCCTCACGTTCGAACTCTTATGTTCTTCCTATCAAGGAAATGTTCTAGAGAGTTTTGGAAGCAATTTCAACCTATTTTCATCAACTGTAAGTTTCTCAGAGTTCTGAAGCTGGAGAATATTTTTTCCACAGGAGGGAATTTACCTAAATCAGTAGGAGACCTAGTCCATTTAAGATTCTTAAGTTTAGCAAATAGTGGGTGTATGGGCTTGCCGCAATCTATGGGGAACCTTGTATGTATGGAATTCTTAGACCTACTTATGAGTAGACAGGTTTCCATGCCAAATGTATTGTGGAAGATGAGAAGGTTGAGGTATCTCTGTCTTCCTAAGAAATTTGCCGTCAAGGAGAAATTGCATGGGGCCCAGAAGAAGTTGCAGTTGGACACTTTACAGAATCTACAGACATTGAGAAACTTTAGTCTGAAGAAATGTGATGTGAACGATGTAGGCAAGCTTACCAATCTGCAAAAGTTGACTATCTTTGACATGTCTGATCCTATCGAGCTAGAGATATTTCCACAACTTGTTGAATTCAAGTTGAAACGTCTTCGAGCATCATCTTTTTATTTGACAAATTTGTCTATTTTTTGGGCTGAAGGTGAACAGAGTAAAATGTCAAACTATCCCTATCCCTGTAAGTTATCCATGAATGGAAAAATAGAGAAGTTACTAGAACATAAGAGTCTACCCCAGCAATTGAGGAAGCTGGTTTTACTAGATTCCCAACTTAAAGAAGATCCAATGCCAATATTGGAGAAATTGCCTCACTTGGTTTTTCTCATGCTGGGATATATGGCTTTCACGGGAAAGAAAATGGTTTGCTTTGCAGGAGGCTTTCCTCAACTCAAGTATTTAATCTTTTATGGATTATATAATTTGTGGGAGTGGAGGGCCGCTGAAGGAGCCGTGCCTCATCTTTCTCGATTAGGGATCCGCTATTGTCCCGAATTGAGGGTGGTACCTTCACATGTCTCTACATATCACTGTATGGACGAAATATACACGGAGCAGAAGAAGTGGGACTAGTGAGAGAGGGATAATGATGTGGGTGGCCAAGGGTGGCCCCAGTTGTCCGGCAAGAGAGGAGGGAGGGACGCGTGAGCTTGTTGGTTAATAGGGGTGGGCCCCCCAGAATAAATATCTAATCCTAGAAAATAGAGAGTATTTTTTTTTGGTCGGTCCTATTCTATTCCTACTCCAACACTCACTCTCAGACTTTTGCTCTGTCTCCTTGCAAGGCGTGGGAGTCGAAACCCACTCCTGAAATGAAATCGTCCGCCCCCCCTTCTAAGTTGGAAAGGTGGCCATTGAGGCGAACCTAGTTAAAAAATAGAGAGTATTATTATGGCATTCTTGACAAATTATTTTCCATGTCGTCTTTCCATCATAAATGGTCATTCGTTTCGTTTTCCCTCTCATCCCTTTCCCTGAGGACTTCCCAATCAGTGTGGGGGTGGAATCTACTGTTTCACACTCGCTGTCGAGAGAACCCACCGACTTTGCTCATGGACGACAGCAAAGTTCTCGCGAGCGCCGCGAGGAGGAGGAGGAGGAGGAGGAGGAGGAGAAGGAGGAGGAGGAGCGAATTCGTTGCTTCTATATAAGAGTCGTCACTTGTTGTGTCGTTATAAGACAATCATCGTGGAAGCTGCTGCCTTGGAGAAGGGAGGAAAGGAGAGGAGAGGAGAGGAGATCCGATCATTTCCATATTGCTGGTCGTGGTGTTTGACGAAATGCGAAGGTGGAGTAGAAACTGGGGTACATGTGATTTCAATTTCTACATTTGCTGCATAAAACTCTCAAGACTGAGCGGAATCAATGAATCTAGGATTTGCAATTTGGTGGAGTCTTGAGTGATCCATTATGTAGCCTTTGCATGGCAAAATCATTGCTAAATGCTGTTGCCTCTCTCTGATAAATGATGTTCCTCCTGCTGCGAAAGAACAATGAAAGTCATCATTAGTTTGCTTAATTGATACTTCTGACAGATTGGGAAAGAGCAAGAGGAATTTAATGGGTGGGTATGCAACAATCGTCCGCCTCTTCTGAATCATGGCATTATGATGAATTAACTCTTTGCTGTTAGGATGTGACCATCATTGATGGATCTCATCATCTTTTATGATGATGTAATACTGAACATTTGAGGAATTCCTGACCACCCAAATGTTTCCAATTTCTTAATACTTATTTCCTTGTTTATTCTTTCTTCTTTTTTTCTTTTCCTTTTTTTTTTCAAATTATTGTTGGCTTTTCTTGTTTCTTTTCAGTATGCCCTTCTACTTCGCAATGCGCATTTTGTTTCCATCTTTAAAATGTAGTCTTACTTGATCTTCAAGATGACAATACTAATAAAAAGCTGACAAGTGCAAAGACTTTGCCTCCTCACTTTTCATTGGGTTTACAAGATCTTTTGCAAATCCGCACTTTCATTGGATTTGCACGCACAGTGGACCACGGCAAATGCTTGAGACTTATATAGAAGATGCACGACATAACTTAGAGTTGGTTTATGGTGAGAAAGATTAAATGTCATTCAGTTGCTGAATTGAATGTAGAAGCCTCATATCACCTGACTTCCTAAAGAACTCTTCAGTACTTAATGAGCATGCTGTTATTATGAGTGTGAAGATGGAAGATCAAGATGCCTTTGAGCAAGATTTTTTTCAACTGAAGCCTTGTTATACAAATGCAGGGTAACTTTTGTCCTGGCATTGCTTAAAATTGTTTGTTCATACTCATGTCACGTGCATGTGCAGACACTATAAGGCATTAGACCTGGATTGCTAGATTATGAGAAAGATTTCCCATCCTTATTGCTTTATTGACCATTTTGCACTCATCATTTTTATGTAAACTTACTCGAAAATTCTAATGGTTGAGTAGTGGCCGTTTTTGACCATCTCCTCAAGAGTACCCTATTTTAGGTCTAAACCTGTCAAGACTCCTTGTGCAGAATAGATTAGCTGAGTTCCATACCGAACTTGAATTGCTTTCATATGCTGCCCTGGAGAATCCTTGCATCAAGCATGCTGTTGAGTTGGAGCAATCTTTCGTGGAAGGGGCCTATAATCGTGTTTTGAGCTAGGCAGACGGTGTCTCATGAGAATCATGTTTATTTTATGGACCTTCTGGCCAAGACAGTCAGGTAATTACTATGCCTTTGTTGTTAAAGATGCTAAATCGGTCAAAAAGATTTGAAGTTAGCTTCAACTGGATACGATTGGATCAGTAATCAATAAAATTAGATATGTCTCTTCCTATATTTGCAACAGAAGGTATTTTTGGAAATGTATAGCATTTTTGATGGTATGATTGAATCATATACTTCTGTGGCTTTTCGTTGCTTTTGAATTAGAATACAAGGGTACATGGCCTGTACTAATTGCTATCAACCATTGCAATATGCCAATAGAAGCAGGAAGTGTGACCCATCTAGATTTCAAGGTTTTAGTCAAGTAGTGAGATCGTCACACTTAAAGATTCTTTTTTGCGTGCTTACTCTGTTCTTTTCCTTTGTACAACAGAGATGAAATTGCTAGATGTAGTGAAAAAGCATATGACTATTTTTCAATTAGTGATGCATGGCAAATGTTGCTATGCTCCTCTGACCAAGAACTTGTGGAGTATGTCAAGAAGGTAAAACTAATGAGAGGACTTTAGCTGGAATTCTCTGCCTGGAATTCTATTCTAATTGACTAATAAAGTCAGTAGGATAATATACTCTCCTGAATTAGTTCAGACCTTCGGAGGATCTCATAAAACCTCTTCTATGGAGTTGCTAGTTTATATCCTTTTCGATGATTATGATAATTTATCCTATTTTGGGATCATAGACAGATATAAAACTTACACTTGTCACATCTACTTGTCATTTGGCCCTTGCTGTCACTCTGGGTGGGGTCAAACTTGGCTGGTGGGTTCAGTACGAAAACCTAGTGCTTGTAAAAGTGCTGATGTAGATAGTAAACAGTAGATTCATATCCATGTAAAAAGCTGCAATGTGGAGCTTGAACATTTCTATCTCCGTTTGCATATTTCTAGAAGGCAAAGGAATCTGCACCTTTGAAGGAAATTCCATCCATGCAGCTTATCAATCAGACTTTGAGTTACGCAAGAGAGTTGGAGCTGATTTTTTAGCACCTTCTGCCATGCAGGGTGGTTTGCACTTGTATTTGCACACTTCAGAGCTTGGTTATATTGTGCTAATGGCATCTTACCTTTTGCCCATTTCGAGAGACTTGATATTCTTTTTAACGTCTGTAACTTTATTTGATCATTATGATGGAATTTACCTCAGCGATCATGTTAGTACTCATATGTCATTTTTTTTCTAACACCTTTTTGTATTTGGTCAGTAGGAAATTATCCTTGTCTTGCCTGCTTGGAAGAAGTAGATATTGAAATCAGTGTTATCACATGGAGATGGACAACTTGGAGAATGCACGTTGCTCTTAAACAAACCCTATGAGTAGACTAAGATGCAATTAGGTTTACCCCGTTGTTATAGTAGAATCGAATCTATGCACAGTTGCTGATATCAATTGCATGGGCCAACTAGGGTGGCTTGTGTCCAGCTCAATTAACTTTTGAGTTTAGTGGGTTGAAGTAGTTGTTGCTCCAGCTGCGGGCTTCGGCATACTCTTGATTGTTGGTGCATAAGATATGTTTGATTTCAGGACCACCAGTGTGTTTGCCTATAGAGCCACAATCTCATGCTAACGACAAGCATTTCGGGCACCACTTTCCTAGAACAATATCTAAATGAGCATCGATAGAAGATTGAACTAAGTTTGCATCTTTACTAAGATCTCTTCCCTACACTTGAAAGAGTGGATTATATTTCGTGGCGTTATGACAAGCCTAGTATGTCGGCTAGAGCTGGTTTAGGGGGGGAAAACAGTTTGCGGGATTTGGGAGCTGTGGCCAACTGTATTATCTCCAACTAATATCTCAAGTACCAAAATATTAATTCAGCACTCGAGATTAGCATCTCGGCAAAGATCTAATTTAACGAGCTGTAGCACTTGGCCCTCCATAAGGAACTTTCCAATTTTTGTTTGCATGCGTGACTCAAAGCCTGCATTAAGATGATCTTGAATGAATAAAAAGCAATAGATGATTATGTTCGGCTGCAGGAGCTTGATCGGTTTGAAGAGAACTCCAAGAACTCGGAAAATAAGTTAAAGTGTGCAGCTACATCATGAGCAGACTTAGTTTAGACAACTCCAATAATTAATGCACTCGACTTTACAATTTCTTTTTTCTCTTGAAAGGAAAATTTAGCCCATTTGATAATTGATTTCTAAATCGGTCAAGGACCGATTGAATCACTAATATCAAAAGCTGTACCATGCACTAAACAAATTCATTTTATTCTCGTCATGGCTGTTTGCAATGGTGCTTGGCGGTATTGGGTGTGGTTTGTTCGCTGGGAAAAGAGTCTTTTTTTTTTTTTTTTTTTTTTTTTAAATTATGTATGTTGCACCGGCTTGAGCATGCGTGGACCCTTTGCAAGTTTGAATGATTACGGGAAGAGCAAGCGAGAGCTTTTCGTAGATTGTTGTGATGAATGTTCAAGCGGATATGTTGGGGCATGTATCTGGTCAGTCAGGTGCTCAGTTGCCTAAGGTGACCCAGCGAAATGGCAATGTCGTCTCGAATATGGTAGCTGCAGGTAGTGGCGCCTCTCGTGCTGCGTTTGGCGTGGACACGGATACTTTCGGAGCTCGGCACTATATGCAAGAGAAGATGTAATTTAGTCTAGAGCACGTGTTCTTGTGCTTTAACCTCCACAGTTCCACTGGTCCTTGTTTGCTGATTGAACTTTTTACTGTCCCTTTTAAGCTTTGTTCTCTTAGCACAACGGCATCAGCAGCCAATTGATGATTCTCAAATGCAAAAGCTGAAGGATATTGTTAAACGCGTGGAAGACGGTCTCTTTAAATCTTCTCACTCAAAGGTCTCATTCCTCATCATTTCTCTCCTCTTCTTCTTTGTAGAAGTACAATAAGTGGCTTATGTTGCCCTTTATTGAGTTTTTTTAGTGTTATACATTTTACATTTGCAAAAGCCAATAATCTGTTCAATTCTCTTGCTTGTTTTCACCTATTTTTTCTCGTTATCATCAGTATTTCCTTTCTTTTCAGTAAATAGTACTTGACATTCTTTTGCTACTTGAAAATTACAATCATGTAGAATGAGTATATCAATTTAGACACATTGGAGTCCCGGTTGCATAGTTTGATCAAGCGTCCACCTCCTAATAATCAAAATCCAGTCAATCCTAATGCAATGACGATGGTGATTTCAACCCCTGGATGGTCGCATAAGGGGAGTTCCACTATGATGGCGACATCTTCAGTGGATGCCCCTATGAGTTATATGGCTGGGAGTAGCAGCATGCAGCCAACAAATGCAAACACAGGAAGCCTTATGTCAAGCCTTATGAACAAAATTATCCAAAGGCATGTGCTCTCTATAATTTCTTGTTATGGTAGTTTGCGTTGGTGCCCGGCAGTATTGTGTGTGGTTTATTGACTGTGAATAGAGTTTTAATGTATGCGGCACAAGCTCAGGCATGTGTATCGAGTTTGAATGATTACAGGCAGAGTGAGAGCTTTTGTAGATTGATGTGATGAATGTACAGGCAAATACGTTGGGGCATGTATCTAGTTAATCGGGCACTCACTTGCTTGGGGTGTCTCAGCAAAGTGGCAATGTTGTCCTGAATTTAGTAGCTGCAGGCAGGGGCGGAACTATATGCAAGAGAAGATGTAATCTAATCTAGAGCACTTCTTGTGCTTTAACCTCCACAGTTCCATTGAGTCCTTGTTTGCTGATTGAACTTTTTACTGTCCCTTTTCAGCTTTGTTCACTTAGCACAGCGGCATCTGCAGCCAATTGATGACTCTCAAATGCAGAAGCTGAAGGAGATTGTTAAACGCCTAGAAGACGGTCTCTTTAAATCTTCTCACTCAAAGGTCTTCCCATTCCTCATCATTTCTCTCCTCTTCTTCTTTGTAAAAGTACAAGAAGCGGCTTATGATTGCCCTTTATTGGTGTTTTTTTTTTCTTTATTATTACACATTTTACACTTGCGAAAGCCAATTATTTGTTCAGTTCTCTTGCCTAGTTTCACCTATTTTTTCTCGTCATTATCAGTATTTCTCCTCCTTTTTTTTTAGGTGAATAGCACTTGACATTCTTTGCTAATTTAAAGTTACAATTATGTAGGATGAATACATGAATTTAGGCGCATTGGAGTCCGGGTTGCATAGTTTGATCAAGCGTCCTCCTAATAATCGAAATCTAGTCAATCCTAATTCAATCATAATAGTGATTCCACTTGTTGGATTGTCGCATAATGGGAGTTTGACCATGATGGCGACACCTTTAGTGGATGCCCCTATGAGTAATATGGCTGGCAATAGCGGCCAACAAATGCTGATGCGGGAAGCCCTACGTCAAGTGGTGTCATGCCAACACAGGAAGCCTTATCGGAAGCCTTATGTCAACTTGAATTGTAAATGAACATCTTCATATAGATGTAGGCCTTATGCAGGATGTTTTGTTATGTTTTGAAAGTTGGGGGATTTGAACGATTTTTTTTCCCTGTTTTCCAGTATATTAATGAAGATATAAACACCCACGCACTTTCATTTAGAAGAAACTACATAGGCTTCAAACAGAATTTACTGGCGTTGATGATTAAACGTTGACTTGGAACTTCGACGGGAAAAGGATGAGAATGCAAAACGGTAGGGGATTCGTTCACATTTCAGAAAATGTTACAGCTAGAATATTCAACCTGTCATTCCCTATGACTGAACAAAAAGAAGCACGACATACAACATACCTAACCCTGTGGACTTAGCATGTAAAAATGAATCACATGAAGTACCCCAGCTACTAAAGATTTCTCTTGTGATTAAACATACTTGCTTTCGGAGTAAATCCAGCATCAGATTAATTGCCATCTCTGCACAAGATGCTGCATTTCCCATGATGTCACCCGGAATTCTGGCTACTTTTATACCATTTTTGGTGGCAGCATCGATATCAACACCTTCATGAAGATGTAAATGTTGGGTACTAAATTCAGTTAAAAGCTAAAAGAAGATAGTAATAATACTGACAAGTAAACCAAAATCGCCCCGCCCGACATACACAAGCAAGCAGGGGTAGACACCATCTAGACTGACACCAAATTGTATTATAAGCTTCAATTGTTTCGCTTGAGCTATAGTATCTGACTCAAGGCGCTTGTTCTTCACCATCTCCTATAATATGATGTGCATCATCAAGGTCTACCCAATCGACCTACAAAAATGGAAAATGGATGAATGGATGATCTTCAAGGTGCAATTAGAGACAAATTTGGAAACATATGAAACAGTAAGTCCGTACATTGCCCATCAATTGAAGCACACTAATTAAAGAGCATATATTTATATTTAAACATAAGATCAAACCGAATGTGCAAAGTTGAAGATGCTCTTTTATTCCTAGTCTGTTATTTATCCAAAGGCATATGCTAGCGACAATGGGATCGTTTTACCAAGTTTAAGTAGGACCCCCGACATGAGCAGACTGGTTTTTATTTCAGCCAAGTAAAAAATTTCATCACCTACATCAGTGTCTCAAAGTATACAATTCTACTATGTTACGATGATCAAAGGAAGAAATGGGATATCACTTCCAGTGCAGTAGGTAGTTGAAATCTAGCTCTACCAATGGATGCGAAATAATTGGACGGCATCGAGACCTAAAAGGCGATGCAATCAAAATCCCTCCATACCACTCAAAACACATCCAGCTAACTCCATCAACCACTTCCAAATGAAGAAAGAGCAACATTAAGCATTTCCCTCCACTTCCTTGGAGCTTGTGAAGCTGTAACTCCTACTACAGAGATGGGGAGGGAGAGAGAGAGAGAGAGAAGGCAGGGACATTGACGTACTTGCAACTGGGGACTGGTGGGGTAGAGAATGAGATGGAGTTTGCAGCCTCCAATCTACACCTCCCTTTCCTCCTCAATAATTGCTGCAGATGGGATTTGTTGAATCACATCATAGTTTTTCCAGAGTGGTCTGCCAGGTCTCTCAAAAGGCAAAAGGTTTGCACAGATTGTCACTGAGCACAACTCTTCCTTTGGAAAAGTATTCTATCCGATGAACTAATCATCTATGAATCATTTGACTTGTTACATCACATGACAAAAATGACGTGACATATCTCATCGGTATGAATCCCATCTTATTTGACGTCACTTGAATGTAATGAAAAATCCCACAACTCATCACGACATCAGGTGCATATTCATGCTATGGCATTAGAGAAAAAGCATATTCTTGTTGTCCTCCAACTTACATTGAAACCTTGCTTCTCGAGTTTGAAGGTTTTTTTACTGCAGCTCAATAGGTAGGATTATAACATCGGGACGATTGATCAACTTTAACGGCATCCACCTCCCCATGGCCTGTCCTCAATTCTCCAGCAGCACACTGTGGTTCATGATCATTCAAACCCAGTGGCACTTTTTCTTCTACTGCATGTTCCCCAATATCAACTAAGTGAGAATCGAATACTAGTGATTTTCCAGTTCCCAGCACTTCATCTTTCCTAAGAAATTTATTTCCTAAGACTTTCCTGCTAGCATCATACAGTGGGACCAGAATGATCCAAAAGGGATATAATAATGAGCAGAAACAGGACCTATAAAGAAGGGGTGCTTAGGGCATTATAACTTTTTTGGGTAGTGAAATGCACTTGAATTAGTGTGATGCTTGGGTCACATGAACCATTATCCGAAAAACAAATGAAGTGATTCATGTTGGATCAGCAAACAAAGTAGCCAGCCCAGTTTAATTTAAAGAACAGTGGCTTAAGGATGAAAACATCCTTAAAAGTGCTTCGGAATGACCTGCCTCCCTAGGGATCCGCGAACTTCAAGCTGCGAAAAACCATCATGGTATTTCTTGGCCTTTTGAGTTACTTATGTGGTGTACAGAACCTGCCATTCTACATGACAGCGAAGTGTCAATCTCCAATTAGGACATGCTCAGTTAAACTAACTTAAAAATAAAGGAAGGACACCGCCCGCAAAAGAACATTAACATTCTCATGTTTGTCAGAAACGACTGAAGAAAAATAATGAATCTGTTATTGAATTCGTTATTTCCATAACCTCAAGCTAAAAGGAGGCAATAAATACACAGCAATATCAAGAACGTAGTCGGCTGGTTAATGAAAACTTCATTAGAAAATCTATCAACAAGTAGAACGAACAACTGGCTAAGTAATGAAAACTTCATAAGAAAATGTAAGCATAGAGGAATATCCTGAGGAATCCATGTAACTCGGTTCATTGCCCTCCTCTTTTGCATGAAGTTCTCATACTTATGAGTCATTCTTAAGTACCTTGAGCACAGTGCTAGAGCTAGGAAAATGTCAAGAACGTAACCGGTCAAGGTGAATTATGGATTTTCCAAATGAATGGACACACTCAGAACTTCTGTGAAGCACAAAGCTGAAAACTCAATAGATAGTTTTGTATTTTCGATGAAGCTTTTATCTATTATGAAACAAAATCCGACCTGTTACACCTGATATTCTTGCATCTAATATACTCACCTTTGCCCCATTCTGAGGCATCTGGCCATTTTTTTTTTCCTTCTGAAAGAGTACCAACGAATACATGTTTCAGTGCATCATAAACAGAATCGGGTAATTATTGTAGATCATGCAAAACATGAAGAGAAGGGAATCATGCTCCTCAACAGAAAAGAAAGAGATAATATGGATAACAATGATGATTTTCAATTGTCGACTCTCTTTATCTGGTCAATGAAGAAAGTATTAACTTCAAATGAAAACAACGAATTGATTCATGGCATTTGCAAGTTCAAGGTCTTGCGGAAATCATCCCACATCTCATGAACATCCCTTGGACTTGCATCCTTAAAGCTCCGAATCACAATGTGTTTGCAAAATCATTTTGGTGAGTATGGAGTATCACCCAATTACATCAATCGCAGAGCAGCTGAATGATAGGGTCCATGGGATATAAACAATGAGGGAGAAAATGTTAATAATCTATTGGAAGTTTAAGACTTTAGGCTAGGAGGTAAGGCAAATTACCTTCATATAAAGACTAAACAGGAAAAATAAACACTTTATAGATCACCAGGAAATGGATCAAATTGAACTGTATTCCAGGTACCTTTTAAAGCAGATTTAACATTAGTAACATTATGCTGCTGCTTTTGCATATTAATTTTTGAAGAGAATTTAAACTGTTTCCACACGCATTTAGATCCCTCAAAGATTCATCGTTTGCTTCACTGTTGCCACGTTCAACCAAATGACCAGGAAATTCCATCATCTCCCCAGGGCTTACTTCTTCAGCTTTGCTCGGGAACCTGCCATCTAAATGCTTCCAGCTCATATCAGACAAGAAAACCTCGTAAAAGACCCAAATAAGATTTCAGTCATCTGAGCCATATTATCCTGACAAATTTTTTTCACTAATCTGCTGAGAAAGGTATACGTCATGAAGAGGAAAACCAACTAATAAAGGAAGGAAGAGCTGAAATTTAATCCAGCAACAAGATAGCTGGTATTATTTAAGGGTAAAAATCAGAAGGAGATGTAGACTGTAGAGCTTGACCTGCCTAGTCATAGATCCACTGCTCGTACAACGTAAGAAGCCATCATGATATTTCTTTGACTTTTGATTTTATTGAGTTGTATACAAAGCATATCAATCTACATCAAAAGGAATGTCATGTCAACTCCAGTGCCGAGACAACAATGACACTCTCGAATAAACCACATAGAGAACATTGAGACCATTTTTCTAAGGGAAGTTTGGATATATGCTAAAAAGCTCCAATGATTTTCAAGAGAAGCCACGAAAATATATGAAACCACCTTGATTGAGAAGACTTGATATACCAAGCATCAGAGTTGAGAGAATCTTTATTGATCTTGAAAAGACTCTGTATGTAATACAAAGATGTGCAGAAACTGTATCCCAAAGAAAATCAAGAACGGATTCACAATCCAGGAGATACATCAAGAGAAAGACACGGCCTGGCATGGCCATAGATGAGTCAGCAAAAGTCCAAACTCACCTGTCATGCGAGTTCGGACTCGTCTGCAATATGCCATACCTGTTCATTTCGTTCTTTTTGAATTCTGGAAATCGAAAAGCAAAAGAAAAGGCATGCTAAGTTGTTTTAACCAGCCTTTACATGCAATTAAGAGAGAGTTAGATTATGTAGGAATTCATCGCCAACCTCCAATAATTTTCTGTGATGGGCTGAGGCTGATTGTCTGCTGTTTATCCTTCTCCACTTTGGTCTTCTCATTTCTTAAAAAGCATGCGGAGTGGATTATACAATAACACCAGTAGATGATCACAACATTGCGAATGTACAAGAATGAGCTGTCAAATTTCAAACCAATAGAGACACCAGCATCAAGAACAACTAATACTGGCGCAATCAGATACGTTCACAAACTTGTTTCTGTGAAGCGAAGTGGTTCGCTTAGGAACTTTCTTTCCTCGGCCGTGAATATAAGTATCATTAAGAGGCTTTTGCCCTCCTTCAGGCTCTCCAACGTCAACCAAATAAGCACTGAACGTCAGTGTCTCACCACAACAAACAACTTCATCATTCTTCAAGATCCTGCATTCCAACATCTGCTCGCTGTCGCCATACAGCATGACCTGTCGAATCATCCAACCATCAATTACGGCATGGCCTAGTCCACTCAGAACACGCTCGATCACGGGGAGCACAACGACCGATACCACAGAAACAGAAACAATCGAAATCCCAAGCGGCGTCAAGCTGTCGCTATCTAGTCCGATCGAGCCCGCTAAATTCGGGGAATCGATTGCCACTGCAGTTTCGACATGGACTAGCCAATCAAACCGAATCATGTCCGACGCCAATCGAAGGTAACTGAAATTGCCGATGGAATTGAGTAGGACATGAATGGCAGAGGAGATCAGTAGAGAGAGCGAGAGAGAGAAAACACCTATGGCTGTGGAGGAGGGGAGAGAGAGGAAGCCGTTGTTAATAGTGGAATCGAATCTATGCACGACGGTTGGTGAGATCAATTGAATAGGCCGACTAGGGCTGCTTCACATCTAGAGGCTCTGCCGCTTCACATCAATTGTCCACATATCTTTATTTACTAAGTTGTCATTTTCTTTAGAAAAATTGCCCAAACCCCGAATCCCAAATTTTTCACACCTACCCAAAATGCTTAAAATAAATTAAAAACCAAACCCCCCAAATCAGAGCTATATATACTAAAGTAAATTTGCAAGAAAAGAGTGATTTGGCTTTTTCAATTTGAGGTTTTGCTTCAACGTATATAAATGGCATTTATAAAAATAGAGGCAAGTAAGTGGTTATTGATTCAAAGTGACGTGATTTTTTTTTTTTATATATATTTTTCACTTTAGAAGAACGAACTGATCTAGGTGTATAAAACGTGCCTCGACAAGTTTGAGTCATTGCTTCAAGTAGAAATTCTTCTCTTTTTCTTTGTTAAGTTACACAATAAATATGTCTGTTTTGGAATATGTAGCCATACTCTTTAAATCCAATGAAGTCAGTGGACATGTGATGTCTTCCTAATGGTAGCATTGCACGTGCTCGCCCAAAAAGTTTTCCCAAAAACAAAATAGACTTAGAAAATGTTGTAATCAGAATTGAAGAGGGCCGTATGATCAGATAAGAATTAGAGAGGGTTGTGTCCGTCACAATAATTTTTATATAGCTTCCTGACCTCACTCATACCACACATCGTCTTAAATCACTCATGTGATCTAATTATGTCTTATATATAAGCAATTTTTAATTTACTAAAGAAGATACGAAAATGCAAGGGGTTGCCCTTACATGCATATAAGAAATCTTGATTTCTGTATAATTGAGAAAAAGAAAAGATGAGGTTCATAGATCAAACAGGTTTAAATATGAACTTTTTATCTAAGGCCAAGACCCCATCCTTTGGATTTGGTTGCATTGTGGAGGTGATGTCATTCTTTGGTTGAATTAGAGAGATATAATGCACCTAATCAATAATTCATGGGTGCAATTGTGCACTGGGAGAGAATTAACAGGGAAGCCTAGGGGCATATGTGTCCTTTGACTGGGGATCGACCCTGGTGGGGTTTATGTTTCTGTGGAGGGAAAATAACGGAAAACGAGCTGGAGGAGTTTGCCGTTTCTCGTGCGCAGGAACAGCCGTTGGATCTGTTTACTCTTGACTGTTTCATTAAGGGCGTGATTGAGCACCGATTGCTGCTGACTCTACATTGCATGTGATGAATGTCTGCTTCTTTCTTCGTTTATTAATACTGATTTGTGAATTATTTCTTGATTTTACCTCGTTTCCTCTTGCTAAAACGATTAGAGCAACTGGAATAATCCCACCCCACCCCAAATATACATGTTTTTGATTAACATACTATTGCTAGCTAAAGTGAAATTGATTTTCTTTAAGTAATCTGATTTAATCTAGTGGAAGAAAATAAACCGAGTAAATAAGTTCACTTAGTTTGAGAAGTAAAGCAATTTTAGTAATTTATTGCTAGTTTATGGCCGGAATAGTAAATTTATACGAGGTTATTAAATCAATATCAGGATTAGTTTATAAATCCTTTATGCTTTAATATTACAACGATAGTGTTTTCTTACATTGCGATTTGAGTAAAAATATATATAATTTTTAATTTTCCTTCTTCTTTTTTTTTTTTTTTACTTTCAAATTTGGCTTTCCTCATTTTACACTAAAAATCACTTGTATTTATATTTTGTGTTGAGAAAACTCAACATTATAGAGTTTTCTTTGTCACGTATATGATAAAGTATGATGCCATTCTACAAAGTTATAAAATACATCATAAGATTTTTTATTTTTTTATTTTTACATCATGTCCCAGGTCAATAAAATCCTGATTATTAAAATTTAGTATTATAGGCATGCCCTTCAAAGCACGAGTAAATTATTATGATGATGTTGAGGCTATTTGTTAAGGAAATTTGGTTGTGTGCATTTGACACTATATTATTTTTAGGCGTATATTACCAGTAGAAGCTCTTACTTCGGGACACTAGATATTGTAATGTTTTTGGGGGATATGGGACAAGGAAAATTTGGACAATATTTTTTTAAAATAAATGTTTATGAGATTTAAAATAAGAGGTATTATCTACTCATTTTTTCCCATAGTGATTGCTTGCAGGGAAAAGTACCAAAATAATCCTAAACTTTTTGCATTGGTATCAATTCAGTTCTAAACTTTTTAATTAAATCATTTTAGTCCTAAACCTTTTTACATTGGTACCAATTTAGTCCATCCAATTAATTTAAGTCGGAAATTGCCAGGGTGGCCGCTAGCGGTTTTATGTGGCGCCACGTGGATAAATTTTATAATTATAATTATATATATATCTTAGATTTTTAAATTATTTTTTCCTTTTTTTCTCTTTGTTTTTTCTTTTCTCATTACCCCCTTGGCCGGAGGTCGCCGACCACAGCTGGTCGGGGCGAGGGGCCCCGCACCCTCGCCGGCCACCGGCGAGGGCCGCCGCACCCTCATTGGCCACGGCGAGGGCCGAAACCCTCATCCGTTGGCCGACAAGGGCCTCTGCGCCCTCGCTTGTGGCGAGTAGGGTGCAGCGGCCCTCGCCCAGATCCAGGCGAGGGCGTGGCAGCCCTCACTCGTGGTGGGCAAGGGCCACCGCCTCGCTCAGATCCAGGTGAGGGCGTGGCAGCCCTCGCTCGTGACGGGCGAGGGTGCGGTGGCCCTCACCTGCATCCAACTAAGGGCGGGCGAGGGCTGCCACACCCTCGCCGCGGTGCTCGCCTGCCACGCCCTCGCTTGGATCTAGGCAAGGGCTGCCGGCCCTTGCCCACCAACGGGTGAGGGTTTCGGCCCTCGCCTATGGCCGACGAGAGTGCGAGGCCCCTCACCTCGACTAGCCTGTGGCCTGCGATGGTTGGCCGGTTGGCGACCTCGCCGGCCAAGGGCGTAAGGAGAAAAGAAAAAAAAAAAAAGAAAAAAGGAAAAAAAAAAAAAAAATAATTTTAAAAATATGAAAAATATTTAAAAATTATAAAATTTGTCCACGTAACGCCACATAAGACCGCCGACGGCCACGTCAGCAATTTCCGGCTTAAATTAGCTGGATGGACTGAATTATTATCAATGTAAAAAGGTTTAGGACTAAAACGGCTCAATTAAAAAGTTTAGGACTGAATTGGTACCAATCTTGGGTGGATAACCTGCACTGGGCGATCAAGTATAAATCTGGGAATTCTTTCCATTCCACCCTTGGCTGGTTTGCTTTTGCAGCCTTATGCAACATCATTTGGAAGGAGCGGAATAATATTATCTTCAAGGGTAGGCCACCATCCCTCTTAGCTATGAAGGTGCAATTGGAGAAGGTTGTCAGAGACAAACATTGTCTTTTAAACAGGTCCCTTCCAACACCACGAATTGTAGGTTGCTACAATGCTGGTCTATAAACCCTTCCATTTTGGCGGACTAATCACTCTGCTACCAATCTTACCATGGGGTTCTTCACTTTGCAATTGTGTTGTTGTAGGCCGTGTGGTTTGATTTTGCCTTTGTTTTGGCTTTCCTTTGCTCCTATGCAGGTGGCCTTGTTTTACCTTGGCACCCTTCCACTCACTCTGATTGTTCTTGTCCTCGTGAATGTAAGTTTTTGGTGCTGAGTTCTTGTTGTATAGCTTCTTGCTTCTCTTTGGCTTTTAGTTAATATAATTCTTACCATTTACCAAAAAAAAAAAATGTAAAAGGTTTAGGACTATTTTGGTACTTTTCCCATTGCTTGCAAATATTGATAAAATAAAAATAAAGAAAGTGAAGGAATGAAAAATTGGGGAAATTTGTTTAAATTCCTCCCCTCCCTTTTTCTTGGGTCGCACTCTATGATTCTCTCTCAATCTCTACATGTGAGGGACACCACAAGTTTTTTTCTTTGAATCTGCTTGACGTCTCGCCGGTGCCCTACTATCATTGCCAATAGATCTCCCCATCAGATTTGGATTGATCGTCTTTGATCACTTCTCTACCAAAAATCACTGTCGATCCCGCTCGTCTTGCACATACTGCCCAAGCGAGTTATATGTTGAGGCGATTAGCTTTCGAAATTAATTCTTTGCTGAAGCAGCCATCGATGAGAGCTTTGTGCCGTTTGCTTCTTCCCTGTTATTATGGGGAACATAAGAAGCACCCTGAAGTCGATAGAGTAGTGGACACTTCGTACAAATAGAAGGAAGACAACTTTTCCAATGCGAACCATTGGTTTAGATTGTGTTTTAGGTTGTTTGGTCTGTCTGTTCGAACATTTGATTCCGACATCTATTTCCCTTTCTTGATTTTAAGATTTTGGCTGGAATCATATATGTTGGTTGATTTTGTTTGTTTAGTGGAATTGTTCCTCGTAGGGGAGAATTAATGGATCTTTGCTTGTCGGATACTTATCGGCGTGAACTAGTTGATCCCTTCGGCATAAAGAAGTAATTTTGTGCAATGCTTATCAGCAAAGTACTATCTCCAAGGTGAGCTTGGAAGGGAGGTTTGGACTTTGGTGCCATTTGCTTTTTGCCCATCTTTTCTTTAAAAAAAGAAAAAAGAAAAAAGATAAGCAAAATTATTATTTTTTATTGTTTTTCTTTGTTTTTGTCATATTGTAATTTCATTTGGACTTTGGGGGCAGAAACAGCCCCTTGTGAGCGTCTGGTCGTTGGTGCATGAAGGCGTCATCGTTCCCACGATTCTGTTCCTTTTGTTTTGGATGAAGTTTTCTGGATACTCGGAGATCTAATCGAGATCGTTTGTTGCTTTGGAAGCCGTCCTCGAATTTGCCATCCCTTGCCATGAACATTCTAATAATTCCGACGGTTGGCACAATAACGTAGAGGTTTTTTTTTATTTATATTTTTAAAAAAAAAAAACTAGTCGGTAATGTCGAGTTTGCCTCAAAGTGGCTTGCAGACTTCTCCAGTTACAATTCCGAAATATCCCTCAGATGCTCCTTGACCTCGGGGTTAAGCCTTGGTCCGTTTGTAGCGTAGGTTCAACTGTGTCATGGCATGGGATAACTCCGGTTCAACTATTAAGGAGGCATTTTCACGGAGAAAATTTTGCCTGGGTGTGGATTCCTCCCGTCCCATACAAAGCATTACATGTTGGTGTGGAACTCCTCAGAAACCGTTCACCTGTTCTCTTCGTTTTGCCCAAAAATAAACATAAAAATAAAAATAAAAATGTTAAGATGAGTCAATAGTCCATTACTCCAAAAACTTACAAGTCTAGTAGGAGTATTCACATTTCGTAAATTAAGGCAAAAAAAAAATAACAATAATAAAGGTCGAAGTTAGGTGGACATTATAAGGCAATCTTTATTTATTTATGGAATTAAAAAAATAAATAAATAACGCAGTGCTTGCAATGATTTTGATATTTAATTATTGTTATTCAGTTTAATGCAGTTCCCATCTCTTCCACATCCTCAACATGGATACGACCAAACACCTCATTTCTAAGATTACTCCTAATCCTCAATAGTATATATAGAAAATAGCACATTTAATTGTTACAGCATTAATGAATAAAACTCACTTATGCCACCAATGAAATCACATGTTCTCATTCTAATAGCATTGTCGAGGTCTGATTCTTCAAGCTAGACTTGACGGTTGGTGTAACGACCTGCGAGCTTGTCCCGACCTAATCGGAGTCACTAGGGAATGAAGACACTATCAGATGGATTGTCAAGATGTAAACTGGTTGTCATCCCTATTGAATGGAATATTAAGTTAACCAAGATGTAAACCGGCTGTCATCCCTATTGAACATAATATTAAGTTAACCACGGCTAAATATGACAATAGATCATCTTCTCAAACTAAAGATCCTTTGCTTGAAGATCCGTCCATCTATCAGAGGCTTGCAGGGAAACTCACATATCTTACCATGACAAGACCTAACATATGCTATGTGGCACAAACACTTAGGGCGCGTTTGGTAATGTTTCTGTTCAAAAACTGTTTCAGGGAACAGAAATAGAAAAAACTATTTCTATTTCGGGGAACAATTTTTGACCAGAAAAATGCGTTTGGTAAATTTGTTCCAGAAATAAAAAATGAATAGAAACACGTTTGGTAAATTTATATTCTTTTTTTGTTTCTTTTAATTTTTTAAATATTTTTATTTTATTTTTCCTTTCTTTTTTTTTTTTTTCTTCTTTTGGTCGGTCGCCGGGGGCCGGCGGCCTCGCCCGGCCACGGCGAGGCTTGGCCTCACCTTGGCCGGGCGAGCTCGGGCTAGCCCAGATCCGGAGAGGCCGAGTGTCGCCGGTGCGGGCGAGGCTCGACCTCGCCTTGGCGGGCGAGCTCGGGCTAGCCCGGATCCGGCGAGGCCGAGCCTCATCGGCCCCTAGTGAGGATCGGCCTCACCGGATCTGGGCGAGCCCGAGCTCACCCAGCCATGGCGACGCGAGGTCGAGTGTCGCCGGCACGGGCGAGGCTCGGCCTCGCCTAGCCGGGGTCGGCGATGCTCGGCCTCACCGGGGGCCGGCGCCGCTCGGCCTCGCCGAGGGCTGGTGAGGTCGCCGACCCTCAACGGTGTCGCCGGCCCTCGGCGGCCGGTCGCCGGCCATGGCCGAGGCCGGCGACCGACCAAAGAAAAAAGAAGAAGAAAAGAAGAAGAAAGAGAGAGAAGTGTTTCTTCAAAAGTGTTTCTAGAACAAAAAACTTTTTTTTTTCTCATTTCTGTTCTTTTTTTTTGTTCTGGGAACAAAAAAAAACAGATTTTGAACAAAAACGCAAATAAACGCGTTTTTGTTCTTTTTTTGTTCCCGGGAACAAAAAAACAAAAAATCTGTTCTTAAACAGAAAAAAGAAGTGAAAACATGCACGCCCTTAGTCAACTCATGCAAAAACCAAAGGTCTCACATGAACACTGCCTTGAAGATTGTAAAGTATTTAAAAGAATGTCTAGCACATATTGTAAAGTATTTAAAAGAATGTCTTAGGATACTTCTTTCTCAAGACTACAATTTGGAAATTTGGAAATGATAGCTTACTATGACACAAATTATGCCACGTGTCCCATGAGTCAAAGATCTGTCATTGGTTTTTGCATTAAATTGGGAAATTGATGTATCATTATTATCGGCTTAGACGAGTATCGAGCCATGGCCAAAACTATTTGCAAAATAGTATGCTTATGAAGACTACTTTTGGACCTAGGG
Organism: Eucalyptus brandiana; assembly: GCA_014182725.1. NCBI lineage: Eukaryota > Viridiplantae > Streptophyta > Magnoliopsida > Myrtales > Myrtaceae > Eucalyptus > Eucalyptus brandiana. Next base: position 7,577,622 of record CM024672.1, read on the forward strand.
TTAGGGGTGTCAAGAACCGACCCGAAAATCGAACCGAACCGAACCGAACCGAAAAAATCGGTTTTTTCAGTTCGGTTCGGTTTTCGGTTCGGTTCTCGTTAAAAACCGAAATCTCTTTTATCGGTTCAGTTTTTATCGGTTAACCGAACCGAACCGAACCATGAACCGATAAAATCTCTTTTATCGGTTCGGTTTATTCTCTCCCGTCTCGTCCCCGACTCTAGGTTTTATTTTGTCTCGACTCTGGCCCTCTCCTCTCGTCTCGTGTCTCCTCTTGGTCGGCTTGGAGGTGCAACGGCGACGGCGGCAGGGACGACGACTGCAACGGCGACGGCGGTAGGGACGGCGACTGCGACGGCGACGACAACCGATTGAGGCACAGAGCCCCTCTTCCTTCTGCGACGGCGCGCGCTCTGCGACCAAGAGTTTCCTCTCTCTCTTTCTCTCGTAAAGGTGACTGCTTCTCTCTCAAATCTTGGTTGATGGTGATTCTCGCGTGCAATTCGTGCGCATCGGGTGTGTCAGAGGGTCATCAAATTGATGAATTTTGTGGGTGGAGTTCAGCACGCTGAAGTAGTGGAACAACAAGCCCGACACGTTCCGTTTCGTGTCAATCCCGCGGTGGTTTATGAACACGTCACAAGGCGGCCTCAGGACTTGGATCTTTTGCCGGAGGTTGCGGCCCCGATGGTGAATCAAGCTCTTGGCCGTAGCCACCGGACGTTGCATTGCATTAGCCAGAGCAGATCAAAGGGTGTAGACTTCTTTCTTTTTTGAAGGTATGTTGTGGGGAGAAACTTACGCTTTGTCTTGAGTATATATATATATAGCAAGAGAGATTGCGAGGGCTTTTGGTCGTGCCGACATAGACCGCCAAGCGAAAGTACTTGGTACTTGTTTTGAAAAAGCAGAGAAAAGAGCGCAACTTGAAATATTCTAATGTCTGGACGATGCCCAAAACCTTCAAACACGTTCTTTGCAACTTTGGGAGACATCATGAGGAGGTGGTCATTTGAATAGAATTTGTACTTTGGGTATGCTGGCTATGCTTGTGGTTTCATCTCGTGTCGATCTCTTGCTTGCTCGTCCACTTTATTGCAGACTTATGTGCTAAAGTCCCCTACAGATTAAAGAGTTTAGGGAAACTTTTGTTTGATGACGAGAGGCTCTTGTACATTTGATGGACAGAACATCATGAGCAAATTCAGGCTTTAGATGGAAGTTCTAATGATGGCGGTGGATTTTTACAGCTTTTGGGCAGTTCCTTCTAATTCTTGAATCATCAGACTGCATAAACTGGTTTTTTTTTTATTCCATTTGCCCCTCAAAGCAGCTTGGAAATGCAAATATTAGGGGATCAACTATACTTGTTTGACGAGTGGCTCCGTGACTCCGTCATTGCCTGTAGAACCTGAAAATTAACTCAGCAAAGGTAGTTTTTAGATTTATTGATGATCATGGTTGGAGTGATTTCAGTATAGTTTCTTTTCTAGGGAAAACTAATGCCTCTGGGGCCTTGAGGACATTGTGGATGCTTCAGGACTTAAACTCACTCTTTGGGCTTGTTAATAAAACCGACTATTATCAAACAGTGAAAGGTTAGGCAGTGTTATCCACTAAGAAGTCCTATAACTTCATAAGATTTTAACTTGAATATAGGAGCTTATGCCTGATTCTTTTCATCTGTTTTTCTTTTTCCCTTTGTCTCTTTATCTATGTTTGGCTTACACCTCCAAGCAATGATGCAAATAGAAAACACAGAAGCGAAAAGTATATATTGTGACATCAGATTTCTAAGTTGAGATCACTAATTTTATTTCAATTGTTTTGGTCAGGGTATACAAAAGAAAGGAGCAGCATTGTGGTTATTGGGCTTAGCGTGCACACAACTCCTGTGGAGATGCATGAGAAACTTGCCATTCCCGAGGCAGAATGGCCTTGAGCCATTGGAGAACTCTGTAGTTTGAATCATATAGAAGAAGCGGTTGTAAGAAGTGACTGAATGGATGTCTAATGTGATTTACTTTTGCTCCTTGCCATGACTATAATTTGGATTCTTGCAATAATTAATTGCCCTATGATACTTGTTTTATGGATGAAAAGCACTAGTTTCCTTTGAGTTCTTGTTAATCCGGGATTCTTTCTTCTTCTTTTTCTCTTCTTCTTTGGTGAACAGAATCCCCTGTTTCGAGCTTTGTCAACACCGATTTTTGTTGTACAATGGGGATGCTACACAACATCTTTTTGAAGTCTCAGCAGGTCTTGATTCTCTTGTCCTTGGAGAAGGACAATTTCCTAGACTAAATGGGTATACTTGCTGAGTGAAATGTGATGTGAGGCATAGAGACTATAGTAGAACATTTAGATGAGAAGATAAGTTGTTAGCATACTTTATCACGATTTCATATGCTTATGGCTGTATTTACGAATCACTAGTGTAAAAAAAAACACTTAAAATTGCTACACTACATGTAGGACCAAATATTCCTTTTGGGAACAAATTAAGATTGAAAAAGTTAAAAGCGGGGCGTTTTGATTCGGACCAGTTGTTCATGAAACCCGAAAAGTCAAAAGTGAAGCTTTTGCTTCCTTTTGAAACCCAACTAGATTGGAAGCAATGCAAAACTCGAGCCATTTCCAGGCTCAACTGGGACAAGCCCACAAAAGAAACCACATCTCGGGATGCCATCCTCCTTCCAAAGAATTCTCTCACAACATTTCGAGCTCCCGTCCTCATCGTCGCTTCTTATCCTCCCTGGTTTCTTCTTGCTTGACTTCTCTTTGAAGAGAAGTCATCTCTTCTCATGATGTGATAATTTCAGGAGAGTGAAAGGGCTGTAACAAGGGAAGAAGGAAGAGATCTAGCTTAAAGACATAGATGTTCGTTTCTTGAATATAGCACAAAAACTAGAGAGAACGTCAATCAATGCTTCAAGGAGCTTATATAGAAGGTAAGCCGTCCCGAAAAAAAAAAAAAAAAAAAAAAAAAAAAAAAAAAAAATTTTGAAAACCGAAAAACCGAACCGAACCGTTCGGTTCGGTTCGGGACTTATTCGATTCGGTTCGGAAATTTTCTCTAACAGTTCGGTTCGGTTCGGTTTTTCAAAAAAACCGAACTGAACCGAACCGTTTACACCCCTACCTAGGGTCGACTAACTTATTTTGTGACAATCATATAGTACTTAAACTTGCAGCAAACCCTATAGTCCATAAGAGAACAAAGCATGTTGAAGTGAACTGTAACTTCACTTGAGATAAGAAGGAGGAAGGAGTACTAAAGGCAAATGGGATTAGAACCATGGAACAATCTACTGATATCTTCAAGCCAATGTGTGGAAGGCAACATGCACATCTACTGAGCAAGTTAGGCGTATTTGATATATATATCAGACACCAGTTGGGAGTGTTGGAGATATGCAAGATACGTGAAGATCAATTTGGGATCATAATTGATCTATTATTTGATTTCACATATCGGATCTTATTCCTTCTTTAGTCACACATTTATTGTATTATAAATAGAAGCGTATATTTGTGAAGGACAATTCATTCAATACAGAAAACAGATTTCTCCCCAGTCTTCCTAATCTTTCATTTTGTGAGAGGTTGAGCAGGGATTCAACGTCATTGGTGCGAGGCTCGGGGAGAAGAAATGGATTGCCATTAGTCCGGGAAATTCAGAGAACGTCGTCAATGGAGGGACTTGGAAGGAAGCGACAACAATACCGTCATCGTGCGAGGTTCGCTAGGTTGAAGCAATGATCACCAGAACAAAGAGGTGTGATCTCAACAACAGGGACTTACCACAACAGGTGAGATTGAGGGTGTGTTTAGTTCAGCATTTTAAAAGCCCATTAGGAAAATGCAAAATAGTTTGACCTAAAGAATTTTAAACAAATGCAAAAACCGTTTGGTAAACTATGTTTTGAGAAGCAACTTTAAAAGAAATGTTGTTTGGTAGAAAACATATTTGAAAAAACATTTGGACGATTAACATTATTATTTTTTAATTTCATTTGTTTAAAATTGAAAAAAATAATGTATGCAACTTCTTAAATATAATTTTGACAATAATACTAAAAAAATCAAATACATATATAATTTTTTTTAAAAAGACCAAACCCTTCATCGCAATTTGTTAATTTTTAATTGCTTAAAATTGAAAAAAAAAATAATGTATGCAACTTTTTAAATATAAATTTTGACAATAATGCTAAAAAAATCAAATACATATTTATAATTTTTTTTAAACGACCAAACCTACATTGATTCAATGAAATCGGGGTCAAGTGAAAGCTGATACCATTACCTTTTAACTTTCGTGTTTTGCAAAACTTCAAAGGAAGACATTTACTTCATTGAAATTACAAAAACACATTCACACACCCGAGAAAAATCTGGGCGTGGCATGTTCGGCGCTCTGATCAGATCTGTTGGATATCTTAATGAGCTTCAAGTTCAATGAAATTAATGTCAAAATGAAACTTAATATGTCTTTTAAAACTTTCATGAAGAACATGTTACGAAATTTTCATCACAAAATTTGTAAAAATCCGAGAATGACTGAAAGTCAGTTCTGGAAAGCAGTTTCCAGCACAACACTGCAACTTTGTGAAGATCATTAAAAATAGCAAATGACATTTGCATCTTCTAAAAACATCAGCATCAAATTCCGATCACACGATTTTATAAAAATCGAAGAACAGATGATGGTCAATCTGGAAGTTCTATTCTCGGAGACAAAAACGTTCAATGAGAGGCTGATCGTACCAACCAAACAACATTTGTTTTTTTGTGAAAATGTTATGCCTAATAGATCTGGATGTGATGAATAATTCTCATGAAGACACCGACTCCAAAATCTCATGTCAAAAATTTGTAAAAAATAGGAAGCTACAGACGTCGCCAAAATTGGAAAGACAAACAGAGTAATCTAGTATTCCAAACACAATATTGTGAAGGAATTTTGACAGGGCGACCGATGTCCAAATCAAGCATATAATATATCAAAGGAAAGCTCAGAGAGTATACTTGCATTCATCAGTTGCACACTTAGCAAAATTTTAAGATCTAAGAGCTCGTATTAGCCAAACCAGAAATTCGGTTCAAAATGATATGCGAATTCCAGAAAAATGGTCACGCAAGTTATAGCATAAAGGAGCTTCTAACAGTAATTTCAGCTCAAACAATCATCATTCTGAGACATTTAGAAGCATCAAAATGTAAGTCATAGCCCCGGTTTATGAGTATTGATCCAAAATCAATATCGAGAGCTCACTTCATCGAACTTGAGAGTTTAGAGATCACTTACCTTTGACTCACTCAGCATTTCGGCACAAGTTGTCGCAACCTAACCCCTTCGACTAGGGAGGGGGGATTAGGTTTGGGGGTAATGTCAATTTCGGACTAACGGCCTTTCATTGACTTGGGCTCTCCCAATCTCTACCTTGCACGACAATGGGGCGTTTGAATTTCAACTAAGGAGTTGCCACTAGCCATTTTCAGCCAACTAGAAACGAAGTAAAATATAGGAGGATATCTTATTATTTGCCAAGCAAAGACTCTAGACTTAAAAGACTTAATTACATTAGTCCTAAGACTAATGCCCCTTTGGTTCCTAACTTAATTAAATGCTAACTAATGCCATGACATTCTATGGAAGAATTGGAGGTTTTGTCCTACCCATTTTAAAGCAAATAACATCTAAGTTACTGAGGTGCATAACCAAATTTAATCACAAAGAAAAACACGCAAGCATCATACTATTGTCTCTTAAAAAAGGAACAATCCAAAACAAGAAATCCTATTGTAAAACCCTGAAAGCTTATCCAATTTTAGATTTTAATTTTTTAAAGAATTTTTCAATTTTTGAGGATTTTTTTATTTTTATTTCTTAATTTTTAATGCTTTTCCGAATTATCTTTTTGAATTTTTTTTTACTAATTATTTGTTTTATATAAATTTCATTTTTTTTATATTTTCGGATTTTCCAAAATTTTTATTGATTTTTATATTTTTTCGAATTTAAAATATTTTATTAATTTTTGAAGGCTTTCTAAGTTTTTATTATTTTTATTTTTTAATCATTTTTATTTTATTATTTTTTAAATGATTTTTTTAAAGTATATTCAGGAAATGGGTTCAGATCGTGTAAACCCAATCCGACTCTCTAACTCGACCTTCGACCCGGTTCCAACCCGAGTCGGATTAAAACCGATCTTTCGATATTTTTATTTTCTTTTTAAATTTTTTTTTTTAAATTTTCCTTTATTTTTCTTTCTTCTGTCCCTCCTTTTCTCTTTTCCCTATTTTGTCCTTTTCTGCCTTGAAACCGTGCCGTCCTCCATTGACACTGATGTTCACACCGCCACAGATCACCTCCCAACGCCGGTTGTTTAATCGGAACGGGGTCCGGCACTTCCAGTCACATACTCCGACGACCGCAAAACAAATAAAATATTTCAAACCGAAGCTAACACTATTAAACCCTAGCATCATTAATGATCAAACAATATGAACCCATTTAGAATAAGGAGCGGAGCTGACTTGAACAGCCCCGAACCGTAATAGCCGCCGGCATGGGAAGGTTGGTTTCAGCATGGGGAGGATCCATGACTCGGACACGAAATTTTCCACCCATTCATAGAGAAAGCACAAAGAAAATGCTAATGTCAGCCGTGGTTCAGCATATACGGAAGCAAGAATGTATCGATATTAAGCTTCAACACGAATTAACAATTGGCCCTCTCCTAGTCATCTTATGAAACACGTGATGGACAAATGCGAGATGTGAGTTTTTCGACGCATGATCAACGTGATTTCTAACCAGAACGTGACATATCAAATTCCTAACATCGTCATCTCTCATGAATATATCTCGGTATCGCGAGATCAGGCCACGAGTGTGAAGATTCAGAACTCAAGAATGAACTGTGTATGAACAAAAGAACTCTGTATATTGACAGAACAAAATGATCAATATATCGAACAAGATTTCTTCACTTCTTTCTTCTCAACCTATACAATCTACTATATTTCTACTTCAAAGAAAAAAGCAACTGAGAGAATTGAGAGAATGATCTATCTTATCTCTCTTTCTACAAGACGAAGCTTTATATATCTTCGTTCCAAAGAACCTCCTTTCAAAATTGACTTAACAGTATTTTGTTACAAGATTTAATCATCAAACTAACTATACTGTTATATTGACACATGTACGGCTCTTGGCGTAGCTGCAGTCAATCTTCCGTTTCTGGATTGCCACCTCGGCTTCTTCACGGATCACCAGCTCGGCCTTTGTTTTTCTTCTTTGACTTCTTCATAGATCGGTAACTCGGTTTTTCTTTATTTCGATCTCGCCCGTTTCAACTTCAGCTTACTTTGCTCTGTTCTTACTTCAGCTTGTTTTGCTCTGTTTCTTTACTTCCATCAGTATTTGTAGACTGTGGTTTTGACTTTTGTTCTTTAACATTCCCCCTCAAATTGGGAATGGAGAGACGACAAATTCCCAATTTGACTCGCATATGATGGTGTACTAGTCGTGACAAAGGTTTAGTAAATATATCAGCAAGTTGGCAATGGCTTGGAACATATCGTACCTATAATGATCCTGAGGAAACTTTTTCCCGAACAAAGTGGAAGTCAACTTCAACATGTTTAGTTCTAGCATGTAAGATGGGATTAGTAGTGAGAGAGATGGCTGACTTATTGTCACAGTATAGATGAATAGGAGGTTTAAGAGAGCAACTAATGTCTCGTAGAACAAAACCGATCCAAGTGAGGTCACCGTAGTGGAAGCAAGGGCACGATACTCGCTTTTGTAGAGGATCGACTTACCGTTGGTTGCTTCTTTGCTGCCCAAGAGATTAAATTGGATCTCGAGATATGTGCGAAAACCGGTGGTTGATCTTCTAATGTCGGCACAACCGGCCCGATCCGCATCCGAGTAACCATAGAGATGCATAGTGCTTATGGAATGGATGAATATTCCAAGATTGACAGTACATTTTATATATCTTAATACTCTCTTTAATTTCTGAAGGTCTGCAAGAGTAGGTTGCTGCATCTTCTGGCATAGTACATTTGTGGCATAGGTAATATCTGGACGAGTTAGAGTGAGGTATTGGAGACCACCAACCAAACTTCGATACTCAGTTGGATTAGATAGAAGAATAGGATCAGTAAGTAAACCATTTGGTCTCAATGAAAGTGGAGTTGAGATTGGTTTACAATCCAGCATATGAGCTCGATTTAGAAGATCAATTGCATACTTAGTTTGGCAAAGAAACAGGTTGTCAGGAGCACGCTTAACTTCACTGCCAAGAAAATAATGGAGTGCACCTAGATCTTTCATGTGAAACTGGAGACCGAGAGAGTTAATGAGATTAGAGAGCATGTAAGATGAACTTCTAGTTAAAATGATGTCATCAACATACAGCAGTAGGAGAATTGTTTCTGCTCCAGTATGTAAGATAAACAATGATGGATCAGTCGAGCTACAGAAGAAACCATATTCTAGTAAGAAATTGCTGAACTTTTCAAACCAAGCTCGAGGGGCTTGTCGAAGTCCATAGAGGAATTTCTTGAGAAGACATACATGATGAGGTCTCTGTGAGTCTTGAAACCCAGGAGGCTGTTCCATATAGACTATTTCACTTAGAGTACCATGTAAGAAGGCATTTTTAACATCAAGTTGATGAATTTGCCATTGCTTCATCATTGCTACAGACAAGACTAGTCGAATTGTAGCATGCTTAATTACAGGACTGAAGGTTTCTGTAAAATCAATACCTGCTTCTTGGTGAAAGCCCTTGGCTACAAGTCGAGCTTTCAGTCTATCAAGACTGCCATCAGGAGCAAGTTTTGTCTTAAACACCCATTTGCAGCCAATTATATTTATTTGATTAGTTCTAGGAACTAACTCCCAAGTGTTATTCTGATATAGAGCATCCATTTCATCTTGCATTGCTTGATACCATCCCTTGTTTGCCAAAGCTGATTTTACTGATTTCAGTTCAATAGGAACTTTGTATTCAGCTAGACATGCATATTTTGGATTTGATTTAACAATTCCAGATCTCAGTCTAGTTTGCATAGGATGGATAGAACAAGTACCTTGTGTGTTTCCTGATGCAGAAGTGGTTTGAGCTTGCTCTGTATCACTTTGTGGTATTGAAACAGATTCTTGATTCGAATATTCTTGTTCCTCAGTATTTGCAGGTACAAAAGGCGGTTCAAGATTAGTTGATGCATTATTAGAAACAGTCTACATCACATTATCAGGTACTGTATTCTCTTGTGGTATATCTATCGAATCAATTGTACTGAGTCCACTGTCTTGTACATCAGGAACTATATGAGTTGATCTAATATTTTGCAAGTGCTCAATAGGCATATTGACTTTTGACTGGTGATGTTCTGTATCATTGAATCCAGAGACTCCTCTTATCCATTGTTTGTATAGTGCAGATCCTTGTTGATGCTCAGCTGTGACTAACTGAGTAAAAGGAAAGACTGCCTCATTGAACACTACATGTCTACTGATATAGACATGTCTATTAGTAGGTAAGAGACATCTGTAGCCTTTGTGTCTCTCACTATAGCCCAGAAATATGCATGTGAGAGATCTTGGATCGAATTTATGTTGTGTATAGGGCCTGAGGCAAGGGTAACAGGCAGATCCAAAGACTCGTAGATAAGCATAATTTGGTTTTTGTTTATACAATTTATAATGAGGTGAAGTCATGTGTAGCTTTGTTGTAGGAAGGATATTGATGATATAGACTGCTGTCATAAAGGCATCTACCCAATATTTCAAAGGTACTCTAGCATGATATAACATTGCCATGCCTAATTCAATCACATGTCGATGCTTCCTTTCAGAGATTCCATTTTGTTCTGGTGTGTAAGGACAGGAAATACTCTGTTTTATGCCACACTGCTGTAAGTGATTCTGAAGTTTGATACTAGTAAACTCGCCTCCTCCATCACTCTGAAATATTTTGATCTTGTGATCAAGTTGATTTTCCACTAGCTTTTGAAATATGACAAAAACATCATAAACTTCTGACTTCTGCCTCATTGGATATATCCAGCTATATCGAGAAAAATCATCCACAAAAATGACATAGTAACGAAATTGTTGAACAGATTGCACTGGTGCAAGTCCCCAAACATCACAATGTATCTTTTCTAGGGGAGCATTAGATGTATAGTCTGAAGATGAAAAAGGTAAAGCTGAACTTTTAGCAATTTGACAACTGCTACACATGTTTTGAGCTTTTGAATTGTACTGAATGAGTTGTTGACTTCGTAGAAGCTTCACTTTTTTTTAAACGGTGTGAGCAAGCCTTTGATGCCAGACATCTTCTCCCACTTCCTGTTGAACCTGAGTGAAGTGTACTTCTGTGATTTTAGGATCCACTTGATACAGCCCCTTGATTTTCCTTCCTAGCTTCACTGTTGTATGGTTGTAATTGTCCTTCATATACACCCCATATTTATCAAAAATAAGAGAACAGGGATAGTCGTCTGTTAACTTTGATACAGAAATGAGATTCTTTTTTATTTCAGGAACTACTAGAACATCTTTTAATGGTAATATGCTTGTTTTTGTATGCAGTATTCCATTACCAATATTTGAAATCGACAAACAGGATCCATCTCCAATCATAACAGTTTCAGTACCACTATATGCAGAGTAGTCGTGAAGCATACCAGGTTCTGCAGCAATGTGAGATGTAGCTCCTGTATCTGGGTACCATTCTGTTCCATAAGGTTCTTCAATATGCATGGCTGCCAATGCAGTTGGTATTTCTTCTACTTGATATGAGTTGTCAAAACGATACCAACATCGAAGAGCTGTGTGCCCTGGCCTTTTGCAAATTTGACATTCCAGAGGACCATTACTTACTGGTTTTGAGTTCTGCACATACTTGTTGCCATTTGAGCTTTGTGGTGGATAGGATCTAACACCTTGATACCTTTGAGAAGAATTTGTATATGGTCTAAAACCATGTCCGTAGTTAGACCAGTTGTCCTTAGTAACCTGATCTTGCTGTGTTAGATTCAGGTTATTCATTTGATATTGATGATTCCTTCCTGATCCAGAAAAGTCACTTCCATTATTCCTTTTGTTAGTAATTTGTCATCTGCCATAGTTATGCCCACCTCGAATATTTTCTCTTTGGTTTCTGAAATTTGGTCTTTGCGGACTTATTCCAGTCTTTCTTTGTCCATAGTATGCTAGGTTAGTATTGTATTGATTTACAGAATATGTTTGTAGTCTAGTCTCAAACCTTTCAAGTTGAGAAATAACCTCATCATATTCTGGTTGAGGTTTGAGACAGTACATGGTTGTTCTAAAGCTTTCATATTATGATCCTAACCCTTCAAGAACTCCTTTGCTACAGATCTCTGTGTGAATCGATTTATAAGAGTTTGTCATATCTCGAATGAAGTCTCTAAGCCAATTATCAGACTTAGAATATTCTCAGATACTGCTCCACTTATCCAGGATGAGATTAACTGATTAATTTTTATCCAATCTAGATGATCATGGTTTATTTCTTGTGTTTGCCTTCCCTCAATCTCAGCTTGTATCATTTGCGCTGGAGGAGATGTTTCACCATTAATAAACCCGATTAAATCTTGACTCTTTAGAAACCTATGAAATTGAGCTTGCCATAGTAGAAAATTCTCTTCTGTCAGCTTGATTGTAACAAAATTGGCTATATTCACATGAATCGGAAATGAATACTTCTGCACTCTGGTTGTCATTCTGTATATCGAGACACTTTGAAGATATGATAGAATCAAGTAGGTAACCTTTGAATATCTAAAATCAAACCTTTGAATATCGATTCTTTTGAACTTCAACAAGATCTTGCTATTGTCTTGATCATGCAGCCTCTGTACAACCTTTCAGCAATGGAGAAAGAAGATCATGAACTACCAGGAAGATATGCTCTGATACCATGTGAAGATTCAGAACTCAAGAATGAACTGTGTATGAACAAAAGAACTCTGTATATTGACAGAACAAAATGATCAATATATCGAACAAGATTTCTTCACTTCTTTCTTCTCGACCTATACAATCTACTGTATTTCTACTTCAAAGAAAAAAGCAACTGAGAGAATTGAGAGAATGATCTATCTTATCTCTCTTTCTACAAGACGAAGCTTTATATATCTTCGTTCCAAAGAACCTCCTTTCAAAACTGACTTAATAGTATTTTGTTACAAGATTTAATCATCAAACTAACTATACTGTTATATTGACACATGTACAGCTCTTGGCGTAGCTGCAGTCAATCTTCCGTTTCGGATTGTCACCTCGGCTTCTTCACGGATCACCAGCTCAGCCTTTGTTTTTCTTCTTTGACTTCTTCATAGATCGGTAACTCGTTTTCTTTATTTCGATCTCTCGCCCGTTTCACTTCAGCTTACTTTGCTCTGTTCTTACTTGACTTGTTTTGCTCTGTTTCTTTACTTCCATCAGTATTTGTAGACTATGGTTTTGACTTCTGTTCTTTAACACAATCCAGAAACGGAAGATTGACTGCAGCTACGCCAAGAGCCGTACATGTGTCAATATAACAGTATAGTAAGTTTGATGATTAAATCTTGTAACAAAATATTGTTAAGTCAGTTTTGAAAGGAGGTTCTTTGGAACGAAGATATATAAAGCTTCATCTTGTAGAAAGAGAGATAAGATAGATCATTCTCTCAATTCTCTCAGTTGCTTTTTTCTTTGAAGTAGAAATACAGTAGATTGTATAGGTTGAGAAGAAAGAAGTGAAGAAATCTTGTTCGATATATTGATCATTTTGTTTTGTCAATATACAGAGATCTTTTGTTCATACACAGTTCATTCTTGAGTTCTGAATCTTCACTCTGAGAGAATTGAGAGAATGATCTATCTTATCTCTCTTTTTACAAGACGAAGCTTTATATATCTTCGTTCGAAAGAACCTCCTTTCAAAACTGACTTAACAGTATTTTGTTACAAGATTTAATCATCAAACTAACTATACTGTTATATTGACACATGTACGGCTCTTGGCGTAGCTGCAGTCAATCTTCCGTTTCTGGATTGCCACCTCAGCTTCTTCACGGATCACCAGCTCAGCCTTTGTTTTTCTTCTTTGACTTCTTCATAGATCGGTAACTCAGTTTTTCTTTATTTCGATTTCTGCCCTATTTCAGCTTCAGCTTACTTTGCTCTGTTCTTACTTCAGCTTGTTTTGCTCTGTTTCTTTACTTCCATCAGTATTTGTAGACTGTGGTTTTGACTTCTGTTCTTTAACAACGAGTTCATCGATTTAAATTTATGCCCTCGGTTCCAGAATAGGGTGAAGAAAGAAAAAACAGGGTATTGAAGAGGAAGGATTTTACCTGATCGGAAGTGGCGTGCAGTTGTTGCTCGCTCGCTAAGGAAGCTCAAAAAGGATGGCCGATGCTCTTCTCCTCCGCCGGCAAACTTTTATGTTATTCGTCACTCCACCACAGACAGATGCGATGTCCGATGGAACCCTACCGAGAGCGGGACTGAGCTTCAACGATGTTCAGCTTCTGACCCGCAAGGCTCCCCTCGGTCAGATATGGTGATCCTCCTCCTTATCTCCCTCTCTCCCTTCTGGCCAAAACTAGCACCATTAGCCAACGATCTCTCCCCACTTCTTCTTCAGCAAAGCTCTGTAGCTCCGCTTTTTCCTGATGTCCCACACTCACCAAGAACACTCTCCTCTCCCTCTCTCGGTGAAAATTCTTCTTCAGCGAGATTTTTCTGCCACCCCTTCCTGGCCGACGATTCCACATAAAACAGACCACCCCCTTTGCCAAGCGAGAGCCTCCCTTTAGTAATCGCAGAGACGGACCATAGTAGAGAATTTCAGACTTCGACGCACATCTGCAAACTTCAGTTTACGAGGTTCGTCAATGGACGGCTCGGCTCGGCTACAAACTTGAAGACCAGGACCACTTCTTTGAAGTTGCTATGTGGAAGCGTTTTCGAAGCTTCTTCTTCAATAAAAATCAATGAAAGTTGCTGACATAAGGATTTGATCGCAACAAATATAAAAAGCAAAAGCCGAGAAAACTTAGAATTAGTGGCGAAGTTGCAGGGAGAGATAGAAATCTTGAAGAGCTTCCAGAAATCTCGATTTTGTTCCCATGTTCTCTATTCAGCCGAGCAAGAAGACAGATGAGAGAGAAGTAATGGAGAAATCGTGAAAGAGAGAGAGAGACAACGAATGATGAGGCTCTGCTATCACTAGCCGAGAGTGTGAATCCGTGGAGATCTTGTGAGAAAGAATTGATAGAGAGAGAGAGTTGGCGGTAAAGTCCCCAACCTAGAGAGAGATTTTGGCTTTAGAGAGAGAAAAAAGAAAAATCCCCCAAAATCTGAGCCCCCCTCTTGCCTCGCTTTTTCAATCTTTTGAGGGAAAACCAAAATGATCCGACCCAATCTTTGCTCCCTTGTGTGCCTCGAAGGAAGAAAGCCAATAGAATTACAGGGAAATTCAAAAAGATAAAATTTAATTTCCACCCTACTTTTAATCCAATGGCTCTAGTTGATTCCTTCGCGGTTATCAATATCCTTCTTGAGATGGAAATCCCCCCCAAAAAAAGGAAAAAAAAAAAAAAAGAGTGCGTCTAATATGATTTGAACCTACACCAAAGGTTCATAAGGCCTCTGTCCAACCCAATTAGACAATGGACACTTTTTTTTTCTTTTTTTTTAACTTTCATATCCCTCCCTTACATATTCTCTTGTTCGGGAAAAAACCTATGTTAAGACGAGAATTTTGGGAATTGCATATTCAATTCAAAGATGGATTAATAATGGAATAGAATTAAATAATCCAATTCAAAATATTAATTTGCACAATATTTAAATTCGTATAAATATATATATGTATATATAGACCAGAGCGGGTAGCGGGAATTCAACCCGCGTCATTAACTTGGAAGGCTAAGGGTTATAGCAGACATTGATTATCATTTTTAACATCTCTATTTCAAAACCGAACATGAATCTTTGGTTTCATTAAAAGATGGATAAATTCACAAACATCAATATATCTAAACTAACACGTGAATGAAATAAATAAATAAATAATCCATAACATCTATGTCAGCTTTTCCTTTTTGAACGTATTTAAATTTAAAAAAAAAATCGCTTTCTAGACAATCCATCTAAAATAGGGAATAGGGTATTCCAACAATATCTATTGTTACTTCATTCTCTATTACTATTTGAGAAAATCCTTGGGAAAAGTATTTTGTTTCCGCCGAGCTAAAAATATAATATACCGTGCCTCTAGTAAGTTGACATCATCCTTTAATTTCATCAATTTATAAATATTTTGCTTCAATCTTTCCTATCGAAAGAAAAAAAAATGGAAGATTTAGTTGCAATTAGAAATGTGCTTTTCTATATTTATCCATGGATTCTTTACTGATATTTATTAAATTGGAAGTATCGATCCCATTAAAAAAGATAAAAATTATGTTTCGCATGTAGATAATCCAATTTTCCAAATTTTGATTGATCCTTGGATACAAACCACGAAAATGTATATTTTTTCTTAAAATCCTTCATTCAAAGGTAAAGGATTAAATCCTTTTAAGAAAAAAAAATTGTTCCGAATATGAATTAAATTAAATCCAACTGAGGGATCCCTTAACTATAAAGGGGATTAATAAAACAAATCACACTTTTACCACTGAATTATATCCATTACAATGTGATTATTGTATATAAATAAAAATTTTGCTGACCAAAAAAAAGGTGATCTGGTGTAATCAAGATAGGATCCACAACAAAATAACAATGAAAATTATAGCATTGGCATGTTGTTTTGGTTTTGTCAGTAAACCTAATCAGATTAGTAAAAGAGCGCTCTTAATTCAAAATAAAAATATATCAGTGGATTTTTAACAAAACAAATAGGGCTCCATTAAAACTATTTATGTTATGAAATAAGAATGTGTTGCACAATAAGCTGTAGTTCCTTTTTTTTTCTTTTTTTTTCCATAAAGGGAAAAAAAGGAAGAAAAAGAAAGAATAATCATAATATAATAAAAATGACACTTTGCTTCTATAGAATGAAATTCTATATCATAGGAATGGAAAGATCCCTTCTCCTGATTGTTGTTTCAATAATCAATAATAAGCATTTTTGTTTTCAAGCAAATCATTTTATCTATGATTTGGAATGGAACAAAAATTGGCCTAGCTATGTACTGAGCAGGCTAGGCCATGGAATGAAAAAAAAGAAAAGCAAAAAAAAAAAGCTCTTTTAGAAGAAGATGTATTTTCGCTTTTTTATTCAGAACGTTTTCTTTATCTAAATGGGATTGCATATAAAATTAGTATATATCAAAGTTGTATCCACCAATATAGGGAAAAATAATAAAGACAGATAAAGAAATGAAAGGCTTTTTTTCAAGCCTTACTTTTTTTTAAGCCTTTCTTTTTGTGTAACGTCAGATACTAATTATCCTCTTTCAATTTGAAGATATGGCTGAGTGGACTAAAGCATCATATTCCTAATCCGTTGCACGAGCTTTTCGTATTAAGCGTTCAAATCCCTCTCTTTTACTTTCGTGGTCTCTACGTTTGGTCGTCCGGATTTCTAATCGGGATAGGATTGGATAGGATAGGATATGAAATCACTGGATTTTTTATGTCCCCCAACGTTTGGTGAATCACAAGATATTAAAGTCGGATATGTTCACATCATATACATTTTTATTTATTTATATAAACGACATATCATTATAAATGAACATAAATGTTCATAAATGAAGATGGTGAAAATATCTCGTAACACTATTCCTTAATTTATTTATTATTTATTATATTTTTCCTCTTTTTTTATATTATTTTCATTATTATTTCTTTTTTCCCTTTCATCATTCTTTAATAAAAATTTATCAAATAGTAAACTGTACTAACATATTTAAAATACAAAAATACCTAAAATATATAATAAATATAAATATTTAATTTATAGATTGAATGTTTATTATAAAATAGAATTAAAATAAGATTAATTAAAAATAAAATTTTATTTTTATTTTCTTAAATTAGAATTCAAATATTATTTATATTGAAATATAATTTCAATTTTGTTAATTTAATAAATTTGTTATTAAAAAAAATAACTTTCCTATTATGGACGTTAGAAATCCTATCCACCTTTATCCCACCCCCCGTGATAATTTTATCCTGTCTATATCCCCCCCTTATATCCGACTTTATCCTATCCCGAGTGAGCACCAAACGTAGGATAGGATAAATTATATCCTATCCCGAATTTTATCCCGACTGCCAAACGCAGCCTAACCGTTTATGATTCTTTGATAGAAATAAAATAGAGAAAGGGCCACGTTGCTGCCATTTTGAAACAGTAAAAATCACCTAATTAGTGTCTAAACCCAATGATTCAAGGCAAAGATTAAATATTTTGGAACAAGGAAATATCATTTTTTTTAATTGTCTTGACAACTAGACCAAAAATAGGGAGTCCAAATACATTCTAAAGGAGACAAAGAAAAAACGGTTTAGAGACCACTCATAAAATAAAATACCTAAGAGTTTTCTGTTATGCTATTTCATATTTCAGTGTTACTCAACTTGAGTTTTGAGAATACAAATGATTTTTTATAAAGAAAAATAAGAAAAAAAGTATTAAATAATCATATTCGAATTTTTTTTATAGATCTATTTGACATTATAATTGTATACATAGACATATCTTCTAATTGATTTAGCTGCACGAAGCGAAGGCATCATATACATTTCGAAGGGGGGTGGAGGGAAGAGGGGATTCTAGTTTATCTGTGTCCATCCCAATGAGTCATTTATTGAATTGTTGCAACTGATGCTCGATCCCAAAGAGAAAGAAGAGATCTTCGGAAAGTGGTTTTTATGATCCGATAAATAATCAAATCCTACTATTATTTTTCTTGAAAACTCAACCTATGGAACTATTTATGATAATTTAAAGAAGGTAGGGGTTTCTTTTTTTACAGAATTTCATCTTAATTAAAGGAAAGTCAATGAATGAAATACAAAAGAATAGGGAGTGGGTGCTTCATATATAGTTTTGTCTCCTAGAAAGTGAAATCCTAGGATAATACCTTATATTTCTATCAAGTGAAGAGGTCTTGATGTCATAAATCTTACTAAGATTGCTCATCCAAGTTGTGATTTAGTTTTTCATGTAGCAAGTAGGTGAAAACAGTCTTTAATTTTTGTGCTAAGAGTAAAGTAGCTGATTCAATAGCACAGGCTACAATATGGGCTAAGTGTCATTATGTTAATAAAAAGTAGATCAATGGTATGTTAAGGAATTAGCCCACTATAGAAACGAGACTTTATAATTTCGGGGACTTGAGAACCGAATAAAAGGCAGGAAGACTCGATCATATATTCAAAAGAGACACAGCTATGTCGAAGAGACAATTATCTCACTTGCAAACATATTTGGGCGGGATTAAACATTTGATAGTGTTACCTAATATTGCAATTATAATTGATCAACAAGAAGAATATACGGCTCTTCAAGACTGTATCACTTTGGGAATTTCAACAATTTGTTTAATCAATTCAAATTGCAATCTAGATCTTGCAGATATGTTAATTACAACAAATGATGACGCTCCTTGATTAATAATAAGGTAAATAAATTATCTTTTGAACTTCTTAAGTTTCTAGAAGCGGTTGCTACTCTTGAATTGCATAAAAGAGATCCAAATTACTATAGATATCATGTGATTAACTGTATCCAAAATAGAATTCAACTAAGCAAGTTGAAAAAGAGATGGTCGAATCAAAATTATTCCCTTCAAAGTTCTATTTCTATTAGAGGGCAACATGAATGTTTTATCGTGTTCCAGCAACACACTAAAAGGGTAATACGATATATTAGGTGTGGAAGTAGGCCAACATTTCTATTGCCAAATAGGAGGATTTCAAGTCCATGGCCAGGTCCTCATTACTTCTTGGGTTGTAATTGCTATCTAATTAGGTTCAACTAGTATAGATATTCGGAATCCACAAACAATTTAGAATGATAGTTAGAATTTCTTCGAATATGTCATTGAATTTGTTCGAGATGTTAGCAAAACTCATATAGGAGACAAACATGATGCATGGTTTCCTTTGATTGGAACCATGTTTCTATTTATTTTTGTTTGGAATTGATCAAGTGCTCTTGCACCGTAAAAGAATCATAGAGTTACCTCATGGGGTTGCACCCATGAATGACATAAACACTACCGTTGCTTGAACTTTACTCATCTCAATGGCGTATCTTTATGCAAATCTCACCAAAAAAAGAAAAAAGAAAAAAAAATGAAGTGAACTCCAATCGTTTTTCACAAAACCTTTATCATTTGGTTTTAGACTTTGTGGAAATATATTAGCTGCTGATGAATTGGTAGTTGTGTTTTTTTATTGTTTCTTTAGTACATTTAGCGGTTCCTATACCTGTCATGTTCCTTGGAGTATTTACAAGAGGTCTTCGAGTTATTATTTTTACAACTTTAGCCGCAGCTTATATAGGTGAATCCGAGGAGGGCACCATATTAACTCATTTTTGAAAATGACTCTCTTTATTTCTTAATTAGCCCATCTCCTCTTGTATTTCCTTTGGCCCATAATAGAACCGAACAAAAGAAAGCCCAGGCCCAGCGTCCGTGACGCAAGGAAGAAAGAAGGCCAAGCGTGCGTCCGTGAGCGAAGGAGGCGCGACAAAGCTGCGACGGGATCTGAGGCAGCGCCTTCTAGAACCAATGCTAGCTGGCGGGCGAGAGCAATGACAGAAGAATTCGATCGGTGAGGCAAGGGGAGCGTTGCTGATCCGAGAGAAAAAGATGAGGGCGGCGGCTCGACGGATTTGGCAAAAAGGACAAAAAAAAAAAAAAAAAAAGAAGATCGCAGAGCTGGTCGCCGAGGAACATCTTCGCCGGAAAGGATGCTCGCCTGAAGAGGATCCTGTTCGCATAACAGGAGGAGGAGAGACGCAGAGAGTGCGTGAGGGGCTCAGCTGGTAATTTGGAGAGAGCAGTGGCAAAGTTGGGCTAGAGAGCGAGAACTAGAGAGAAGGAGTTCACCTGGTGTTTGGGCGTAAGGAAAATCTGATCGCCGAGAGAGAGAGAGGCGAGGAGAAATGGTGCAGCGTCTCACGTACAGGAAACGGCACAAGCTACGCCACCCAAAGTCCAATCAGCAGAGGGTCCTCAAAACCTCTGGTGGGAAGCTAGTGTACCAGACCACGAAGAAGAAGAAGAGAGCCAGTGGCCCCAGATGTCCCCGTCACATGGCAAGAGAATTCAAAGGACTCCTCATCTGAGACCTACTGAATTACAAGAGATCTAGATTATCAAGAAACCCTCGTACTGTGAACCGTCGTCCACGACCCCGTATGCTCCGCCCGGTCACATTTCGGATCTGTCGATGTTGCTGGCTTCCATCGCATCGCCAACCGCCTCAGCGAATCTCTTAATCTTCTTGGTGTTCCTGCACCTTCCCTGGAGCCTTCATTGCTGAGACAAGTTGGTTCCTTGCATTTTTGTTCATGGTTGTGGTCGCCGGAATGAGTGGTTGGAGTTGGGGGGTGGGTTGCCGGTCGGAGTGGATGACCGGCGAAGATAGTTAGTTTGGCGGTGATGTAGGCGCTGGCGGTCGCGGCCGGAGCAACGGCGGGGTGTCGAGGCGCGTGGTCTTTGGTTCGGTAAGTGCAGGGTGAAAGAAAAAGACTCGGGGAGGGAGGAGCACTTCTGGAGGTTGAAGAGGGAGTGCAGGGGAAGAAGACAAAAGAGGGAAAAGGACGAAACAAGGAAAAATACAAAAGAGAAAAGAAGGAAGAAATATAGAAAATTCATTAAAATATAAAAATAGAAAAATTTCGGTTTTTTTTTTTTTTTTTTTTTTCGAATCCGGGTCGACGTATGTCCAGTCCGAACCCGTTCCAAATGTAATAATAATAATAGTAATAATAATAATAATAATAATTAAAAATTTCGAAAAAATATTAAAAAATTTTAAAATCCAGAAAATTTTAAAATTTTTGAAAATTTTAGGAAATAATAAAAAATTATGAATTTCGAAAATCAATAAAAAATAGGATTTCAAAAAATCATTAAAAGAATTTGAAAATCTAGAAAATAATTAAAAATTTCAAAAACGAATTCTAAAAATCATAAACATTAGAAATTGAATTCGAAAATTGGACAAGCTTTTAGGGCTTTACGATAAGATTCTTTGTTTTGGATTTTTTTTTTTTATTCTTAGGGATGATATTAGGATGCTTGTGTGCTTTTTTTTTACAGTTATAATTAATTGCACATTTCAATATTTTGGGTGTTACTTTCTTGCTCTAGAATGGTCAACACAAACCTTGGGTTTCTTTCGAATAGGCTACTACGGCGTTTGTTAGCACATGATCTAGTCAAGTACCAAAAGGGGTTAGTCTTAGAACTAACATAATAAAGTAGTTGAATCTTGAATCTTTGATTGTGTAAATGATAAGATATTCTCCCGTATCTTACTAGTTTCTAGTCAACCTCAGAGAAGCTAGAGGCAACAAGACTAGTCTAGGGGTGAGCGGTTTCTGGTTCCGGTTTGATTCCATATAGAATCTGGAACCTACTCTCGAGTACAAGTTTCTTATTTTTTTTAACGAACCTATTCATTAGAAACAAGAACCTAGAACCTACCATGTCGCAGGTTCCAGTGTCGGTTTCAGGTTCCAACAGATTCTTTTATTTTTTGAAATAGAAAGACCCCTTTCGCCGCTACTCAATCCGCGATGAGGGCATCTGTGCAAAGGAAAAACATATGCACCAACCACATCAAACCGCACCACAACTTTTCCGATTTAACTAAAGGAGCCATTTCAGGAAATATTGCCGAATGGTTTCTGGTCAACAAGTTGAGGATTATATTTTAACCATTTAAAACTCGTATTCCTAGCTGGTTCAACTAAAACCAAACTCTCAAGTAATGTTCTAAATAAGATGGATAGAGGTTCAAATGCAAATTGCTTCCATTTTACATAGAAGAAAAAGAAAATCACATGGAACTTTATTTTTGTCGAACTGATCATGATAATGTGCATAAAGGATTACCTTGCTAGTGAGATAAAATTCAAGTTCGATTATAGATTAGACATTTAATATTACAAATCTTGCTCCTTAACAATTCTTTGCTCTCTATGCTCTAAGGTTAATCCTAAAATATACAAACTTACTATCGCGCGCCTTGTGCTAATCTCGCGTATGCTCTTGCTTCCAAACAGATTTGCTTGACCCGGAATAGGGACATCCAACCTCCACAACCAAACACGAGATAAAAGGTAGAAGCATCTGTCTACTTCTTTTTTTAATCAAATTATATGAATTTTAATCAATACAATCAGTATTTAAAGCTGTTAATTTAAAATCACTTTATTTAAGGAAAAAAATTAAAATAATGTATTAATTATTGCGTACACATACGCATTCAAATCGAATGAAGTTGATATTAGGTACTATTACGTATAAGCCTTATTAACTTCCCTTAGTATATATTATGAAACACAATGGGTTCATCTATGTGGTGAAATAATTTTTTCTATCATATACCTTTTATTCAATTACATTAAGGAAAGCCATATTCGAACATTAAAAAGAAGAAGGAAGATGACAAAATTATCTATTTTTTAACCAAATCGCAACGTAATCTTTTCTAGTTTAATTATTTCATAGCGAAGCCGAGAAGAGTACCGAACGCCCACAAGGAATGCTGTAATTTGATTTGTAAAGCTTAAAGGGACTTACAAATTAATCCCGATATTGATTTAATATCCTCGTATATAATTAACTAATCCAGCTATAAACTAGCAATAATTTACTAAAATTGGGTTGCTTCTCAAACTAATTGAACTTATTTACTCGGTGTATTTTTTTTCTCCATTGGACTAAATCAGATTTACTTGAAGAAAATCAATTTCACTCTAGCTAGCTCTGGTATATTTATCAATAAAATGAATATTTGGAGTGGGATTGTTCCGATTGCTCTTATTGTTCAAGAAATCATTCACAAATCCTTAATTATCATATTCGGTCCAGATATAAATCAGTTTTTTGTAATCAGAGATGGACGTTGCTTGACTAATATTGTCAGGGGAGTCCGCCCATGATCTACAATAAATAATCCGATAATTATAATCCACGGAAAAATCAGTAGTAATAAATGGAGAAAGAAGCAGACATTCATCACATGCACTGTGGAGCCAGCAAAAAACAGCCCCTGCTCCCGACGTTAACGAAGCAGTCGGAAGGTAAATGGATCCAAAGGCTGTTCTCACGTCACGAGAAACGGTAACCCCTCCGTCTCGTTTTCCGTTATTCCCCCCCACGGAAAGATGAAAACCACGAGGGTCGATCCCCGGTCAAAGGACACATATGCCCTTGGCTTACCCATTAATTCTCTACTCGTGTACAATTGCACCGATAAATCATTGATTAGGTGCATGATATCTCTTTAATTCAACCAAAGAGTGACATCCCCTCCGTATTGCAACCAAATCCAAAGAAAATGGGATTTGGCCATTAATATATATAGAAACTCGATATTTGTTCGATCTATAAACATCATTTTTTTTCTTTTCTCATTATATACATCCGGATTAATTCGCTCTTATAAAGTGAAAAATATAAAAAAAAAAAACACACCTCACATTTGAATCAATGATAATTTACTTGCCTCTTTTTTGGTAAATACCCTTTATAGACTTCAAGCAAAACCTAAAAAGTAAAAGAAAAAGAAAATCAAATCGCTCCTTTCTTGTAAATTTATTTTAGTATCTATAGTTTAGGAGGGGGGGTTTGGTTTTTATTGGTTTCAAGCGTTTAGGATAGGTGTGAACATTTAGGATTCTGCGTTTGGACAATTCTTCTTTTTACAAAAACGACACTTTAATAAATAAAGATGCACCGATAATTAATGTGAAGGAAGCAAAGCCTTTTAAAACAAAAACTCGTGTGTTCGTATTTAATGTTCCTGAAAAGTGGAGATGTTAATTGGTCGTCGTCGAATGTTCTTTAACACGCGATGGCAAATTCGGGGACGGCGATCTCCAAAACGACATCTCCCAGGGCTTGGTGATGCGTGGGGCCCACCTGCGTTCTGGACCCCACTCACGCACACGTGCAACACCTTCTGTCCTCTTGCAAGCGCGGACACGTGGCGCCGCCGCCGCCCGCAAGCTCCATCGTTCTGGACGACGACGCTTCCATCCGTGCACCAATGACCAACGCCCACAAGGAAGGGACCGTCTCCCTCACCAAAATCAAAATGAAATTGAAATATAATAAAAAAAAATTAAAAAATCGCCATATATAAAGAAAATGGCGACAGTAGGGAATGAAGGACAAAAAAAAAAAAAAATCAGAAAATAATTAAAAATATAATGTCAGCTGTGCCTTCTAAAATAGCCCACATCCATGACTAATGATTTTTCAAGAAAATTGGATACAATTACAATAATTTTATGATTTTTTTTTACTTATTTGATTAATATGAATGTGATCTTTATCTATGTATGAATTTTGTCATTTATTAAATGCTTAATGTCACGTAAAATTTCTTAAAAAGAAATTGACCAACCTCAAATCGATACGTTTATGACAAATTTATCTATTGTTAATTCTCGTTAAATTTTATCATCAAATTGATGATTTGGATAATATTTGGTAATTGACATATATATATCTTACACTCCATTTATTATAGGTGTCTTGGTTTATAATTTTTCATAATATTAATTCAATCTAATACTAATTAATTTGTGATCAATTTATCATAAAGATATTAGTTTGGGATTTTTGATGATATGTCGAATTAATATTTTTTTATGATATTAACCCTTCATTAAATGTGACGTGTTTGCCAATCACGCCACCAATGGAGGCAAAACTTGGGGGGTTTTTTCCTTATGAATAATTTATAGATTCAACGTCAGTTTCGTCGAACTCGACCTAAATATATTTGAAAAAGACCATTTAGTTAGGATCGCCACTCAATATATTTATTAATGTATTGCTATAAAATTTCACTTTATATTTAAAAAAGAATTGAAAAAAAGTTAAAAAAGTGAAAAAGGAGAGAGTGGGATAAGTGTACCCCGACACGCTATAATGATAATCGCTCCGTCCCCGCACTCTCGTCTGTTCGTACGTTGTTTCCATATTCACCAGTTGTAGCTCATCCAATTCAATTGGTTTTTATGTTAGCATTATCTTTTGGAAAATAACACCATCTAAAAACCCTAAAATGACACCAATGTCCTAAATCTTTTACAATCAAACCCCTCAATTTTTTTTTTTTTTTTTTTTATCACAGCAATACAAATTTTTAAAGATTTTGGCAACACAAAAAAGCTAAAGATTATCTAATATGTCGCAAACTCAATTGATACAAATTTCCTAAACATTCAAATTTTATTGATTTAATTCTCAAACTCCGCACGAAATTTATAAATAGTCATTAAAAAACATTTACGCGGTCGCGTGTCACGAAAGATAATCCATACACATATTAAATTAAATATATAACGCATTAAATTTCACACGTGGTCCTGTGTTTTTTCTTCTCTCTCTCTCTCTCTTTTCTCCTAAACAATAAAGGGACCCCCTGGAAAATGCTGACGCATTTCTTCTCTTTGATCGAGATCTGATTTGTTGCCCCCATCACTTAAGAAGCGCAACCTTTTCGTCTTCTCTCACTCTCTCGGTGATACACTCGTAAATTAGTTCCATGGACCCCACCCCTAGCGATCCACATCCAGTCAGAGCATGGAGACACACAGATTGAGGGCAGTGATTTTCGAGGCTGCGGGGAGGGGCTCCATCACGACCGTCGAAAGTGAACCGGCGGGTGGAGGGGCGACGCCACGTGGCCTTGCTTTCCCCTCATTGCGTAGCCCCAAGTCTGCCCTATCCCATCAACGTGACGAAAGAGAAAAGCAGAGGTCAAGGCACGGACGGAAGAACGGGAAGGTACGATTTCTTTTCGATACTTCCTCGTACATCAAGTATGTATTTTTTTTTTTTTGCAAGGCCACAGGCAGCGACAACCCTGTACATTCCAGTAAACATCCCCGCAATTCCGTTGGCCTTAACAGGTCTCTCATCCATTATCACAGCTCCACCGGCAAAGGCATTGATGCTAACTGGATGGTGCATTGAGTTCTGGCTGCCACCTATCGGGAAAGTTAGCGTTCTATCAGTTGCAAATGACTTAATCACTGAAGAAGTAGTGAGACACTAAATGCCGATTGGTATGACCACATCGGCTCGCTTTAATTTGCTACCAAATTTTCAATTGAAAAACTGAGTATCGGTTTCGTCTTGAATTTCCAGCAACGTTCAACCCTAGGTTATGCTCTCTTCTTAAGGAATTATTAGCATATATAATACTATGTTTGTTTGTAATTTTGACAAATTCATTTATTTTGCAGTTGCAAGTCGTATGTCGTAGGTTTTAGTCTCGCAAAGCAACCCATGTGCGGATTCATTTAGTGCGATGGAAGTATGGAATTGCTCGATTTGGATGGGGGTTAGTCATCGATAATGAATATGTAGAAGCTTAATTTTTTCAATGAAAAAACGCATCATCATTTTTTTTCCTTAAAAAGAAGAATCGAAGTTGACGGGCTTTAAACTCCACTCCATCTCTCTCCCATCTTCTCCACCAAGTTCTCGTTCGGGGAAGCCTAAGTTAAAGTTAGCCATTTTTGGACTTGCAGAGGTTTTCTCTACAAGTAAGTGCAAAAATGGCATCCAAAGTTAGACTACGGTTGAAGAGGGACTCCAACTCTAGACATTTAAGAGAGCATTCCCACGGCGTTTGGAGCTTGAGATACGCAAGGGAAGAAAAACAGGGGGGAGAAACAGGGGCAGAGGGGTGTGCCTTCAATTTCGTCGCCGCCCGCCGCCGGAATGACGAAGCCATTGGTTGTGCTCCTACTCGTTTGCTCCTTTTTCATGAGTAGCTGCCTCGAAGGCACCTGGAAGAAGACGCACGTGGAGATCCAGAAAGGTTTGCCGGTCGGAACCACTCTCACCGTCCACTGCAAATCAAAAGACGACGATCTGGGAACCCATCAAGTGAAGGACAGCTGGGAGTTCTCCTTTAGACCCAGCCTCCTCGATAGAACCTTATTCTTTTGCGGCTTTTCGTGGCCCGGACGGTTTGAACGCTTTGACATATACGTGTAGTCAAGAGACGAGGCCCAATGCAACGAGAATGCCATGTGTGCCCAGTGGCGGAATGCCGCCAAAGGCCACCGGACGCGCCCCCACGCGCAACCTGACGAACCTGCATCTTCGGCGCGTGCAATGCACGCGTTGATACGGAGATGCAGGCACGTGCATCGCACGCGTGCGTGGAGCCGACGCACACACGTGCGACGCACGTGCGCGGGGGCTGTCGATGGCGTGTGCCGCATGTGCTGGGTCGGTCCGTCCGACCCGGCCCAACCGGCCCGTCCGGTCTGACCCGCCGCCCGTTGACTCCGACGTTGACCGTTGCCCGTTGACTTTGACTGTTGACCGTTGACCCGAAGAAAAAAAATATGTTTATTTTTCAATTATGTCTATGTGGGTTATAAGTAATCCATTTTTTATTCTGCATTTGTTGCATGAATCATGGAAAATTATGTATCTTCCCTTATGTTCATTATGAATTATAAGTGATCCATTTTTAGTTCTGCATTTGTTGCAGGAACTATGATGTTTATGATATTAACCCTTCATTAAATGTGACGTGTTTGCCAATCACGCCACTAATGGAGGCAAAACTTGGGGGGTTTTTTCCTTATGAATAATTTATAGATTCAACGTCGGTTTCGTCGAACTCGACCTAAATATATTTGAAAAGACCATTTAGTTAGGATCGCCACTCAATATATTTATTAATGTATTGCTATAAAATTTCACTTTATATTTAAAAAAGAATTGAAAAAAGGTAAAAAGGTGAAAAAGGAGAGAGCGGGATAAGTGTACCCCGACATGCTATAATGATAATCGCTCCGTCCCCGCACTCTCGTCTGTTCGCACGTTGTTTCCATATTCACCTGTTGTAGCTCATCCGATTCAATTGGTTTTTATGTTAGCATTATTTTTTGGAAAATAACACCATCTAAAAACCCTAAAATGACACCAATGTCCTAAATATTTTACAATCAAACCCCTCAATTTTTTTTTATTTTTTTTTATCACAGCAATACAAATTTTTAAAGATTTTGGCAACACAAAAAAAAAAAGCTAAAAATTATCTAATATGTCGCAAACTCAATTGATACAAATTTCCTAAACATTCAAATTTTATTGATTTAATTCCCAAACTTCGCACAAAATTTATAAATAGTCATTTTCGGCCAAATTGCATTAAAAATCATTTACGCGGTCGCGTGTCACGAAAGATAATCCATACACATATTAAATTAAATATATAACGCATTAAATTTCACACACGGTCCTGTGTTTTTCTCTTTTTCTCTCTCTCTCTCTCTTTCTCCTAAACAATAAAGGGTCCCACCGGAAAATGCAGACGCATTTCTTCTCTTCGATCGAGATCTGATTTGTTGCCCCCATCACTTAAGAGCGCAACCTTTTCGTCTTCTCTCTCTCTCTCTCGGTGATACGCTCTTAAATTAGTTCCATGGACCCCACCCCTAGCGAATCCACATCCAGTCAGAGCATGGGAGACAGTCAGATTTGAGGGCAGTGATTTCCGAGGCTGCGGGGAGGGGGGCTCCATCACGACCGTCGAAAGTGAACCGACGGGTGGAGGGGCGACGCCACGTGGCCTTGCTTTCCCCTCGTCGCGTAGCCCCAAGTCTGCCCTATCCCATCAACGTGACGAAAGAGAAAAGCAAAGGTCAAGGCTTGGACAGAAGAACGGGAAGGTACGATTTTTTTTGGGTACTTCCTCGTACATCCAAGTATGTATTATTATTTTTTTTTTGCAAGGCCGCAGGCAGCAACAGCCCCGTACATTCCAGTAAACACCCCTGCAATTGCGTTGGCCTTAATAGGTCTCTCATCCATTATCACGGCTCCACCGGCAAAGGCATTGATGCTGACTGGATGGTACATTGAGTTTCGGCTGCCACCTATCGGGAAAGTTAGCATTCTATCAGTTGCAAATGACTGAAGAAGTAGTGAGACACTAAATGCCGATTGATATGACCACATCGGCTCGCTTTAATTTGCTACCAAATTTTCAATTGAAAAACTGAGTATCGGTTTCGTCTTGAATTTCCAGCAACGTTCAACCCTAGCTTATGCTCTCTTCTTAAGGAATTATTACTATGTTTGTTTGCAGTTTTGACAAATTCATCTATTTTGCAGTTGCAAGTCGTATGTCATAGGTTTTAGTCTCGCAAAGCAACCCATGTGCGGATTCATTTAGTGCGATGGAAGTACGGAATTGCTCTGTTTTGGATGGGTGTTAGTCATCAGATAATGAAAACGTAGAAGCTTAATTTTTTCAATGAAAAAACGCGTCATCAATTTTTTCCTTAAAAAGAGAAATCGAAGTTGACGGGCTTTAAACTCCACTCCATCTCTCTCCCATCTTCTCCACCAAGTTCTCATTCGGGGACGCCTAAGTTAAAGTTGGCCATTTTTGGACTTGCAGAGGTTTTCTCTACAAGTAAGTGCAAAAATGGCATCCAAAGTTAGACTACAGTTGAGGAGGGACTCCAACTCCAGACATTTAAGAGAGCATTCCCACGGCTTTTGGAGCTTGAGATACGCAAGGGAAGAAAAACACGGGGGAGAAACAGGGGCAGAGGGGTGCGCCTTCAATTTCGTCGCCGCCCACCGCGGAATGACGAAGCCGTCGGTTGCGCTCCTGCTCGTTTGCTCCTTTTTCATGAGTCGTTGGCTCGGAGGCACCTGGAAGAAGACGCACGTGGAGATCCAGAACGGTTTGCCGGCCGGAACCACTCTCACCGTCCACTGCAAATCGAAGGACGACGATCTGGGAACCCATCAGGTGAAGGACAGCTGGGAGTTCTCCTTCAGACCTAGCCTCCTCGGCAGAACCTTATTCTTTTGTGGCTTTTCGTGGCCCGGACGGTTTGAACGCTTTGACATATACGTGCAGTCAAGATACGAGGCCCGATGCAACGAGAACGCCATGTGTGCCAAGGGCGAATGCATTGTGTGCGCTTGGAAGATCTTCCCTGATTGTCCATGTAGGCTCGGGGAAGAATTTGATGCCTGTTATCACTGGAATGCTCGTACCTAATCTTCCCCCTTCTGCGAAGGTATGTAATCCCCAACCTCACTGATGGTTTTTATTGTTAATATGATGGGCCTAAGTTGGCCCGTCCGCCCATGTTGGGCCTAAAAGCCCGGCCCAATAGATTAGGGCTCATGGATGGAGGGATATGATAAATGGGTACGTTTCTTTTTAGAGGGGACGTATATAAGAGAGAAAAGAGAGGGAGGAACGCACCTTTTGGCATAACGTACGTTCCTCCCCCTTCTCTCCCTCAAAAACACTCCAAAGGAAAGAACAGTGCGCAAGAGGCGACACCCATCTTCCCTTCAAGGCGAATTGGCGTCATCGGATCGAACAGGGCTAAATTCTCTTCCTCATATCGGCGTCGGTGTTTAATCTGTGGCTAACAAGGTACGCTCGATTCTGTGGTGTGCTTTAGGATCGGTAATACTTGTGAATTTTTTGGGCTTCGCTTCCGCTACGTTTGTGATTGATTTTGTGTCGAATCACCGTTTTGGGAATCCATTTCCCGAATCTCAACCCAACGTTGGTATTAGAGCCGCAGTTCTTGTTTCCCGATCATTTTCCATGTTTTTCCCGACCCTTTTCATATTTGTGGGTGATTTTGATTGATTTTTCGTGAAATTAATCAGCCGACACTGATCGGGGCGAAAAATCCCGACACCCGAGCACTGTTCATCCATTGTTTCGAGTTTCTGTAAGTCGAAATCAATTTCTGATAGCGTTGGATGGAAGGTCTCGTCGAGACGAGCGCGACAAGTGGCGGAACGCCACCAAAGGCCATCGAATGCGCCCCCACGCACAGCCGGACGAATCGGCGTCTTCGGCGTGTGCAACGCACGTGTTGATACAGAGACGCAGACGCATGCACGGAGCCGACGCGTGCACGTGCGACCCACGTGCGATGCACGGGGGTCGTCGATGGCGCATGCCGCACGTGCTGGGTCGGTCCTTCCGACTTGGCCCGACCGGTCTGACCGGTCCGACCGGCCCGTCCGGTCTGACCGGTCCGACCGGCCCGTCTGGTGCGACCCGCCGCCCATTGACTCCGACGTTGACCGTTAACCGGTTGACAGTTGACTTTGATCGTTGACTTTGACTGTTAACTTTGACCGTTGACCCGAAGAAAAAAAATCTGTTTCTTTTTCAATTATGTCTATGTGGGTTATAAGTAATCCATTTTTTATTCTGCATGCCTAAACTTTTGCAATTAGAGATTGATCAATGGTAATTGGCTTGTTTAAATGCTAAAAGGAAACTATTGCACAATCTCATGTTGATTTTGTAAAAAAATTGATCAAACGATCCAGAATAAATAGCTTTAATCATAGCTCTTAATATCTCTAGAATTTATTTGTGAGTTTTATGCCAAATCTTTTGCAATTAGGGATCTGGCTGTCATTTTGTTAAAGGGAAACCCTCGTACAATCTTATTTTGATTTTGTGAAAAAATTTATCGAATGATCCTTTTATGCCTATTCTTTTGCAATGAAGATTGATAACCGGTAATTGGCTTGTTTAAATGCCAAAAGGAAACCATTGCACAATCTCATTTTGATTTTGTGAAAAAATTGATCAAAATGATCATTTTATGCCAAATCTTTTGCAATTAGAGATTGATAAACAGTAATTGGCTTGTTTAAATGCTAAAAGGTAACCATTGCTCAGAACCATAAGTGGACCACATCTAATTTAAGCCTGAGGATGTCAGTTTCACAAGAAACAAAAGGCTATTCAAGTATTATAATGAACTGACAATTATGCCCTTTCTTAGAAAAGTTTACAAAAAGAATTTTATGTTAATTTACATTGTATTGTATATTTAAAAGTTTTGTACTGCGTTAAATAAAATTCTAATTGAGCGCGGTGTAAAGTTCGAAAAAAAAAAATCTGTAACAAGTTAAAAATGAACATCATTCCAAGCAAATCCAAAGATCCTAATGAGAGAAAAAAAAATAGACATTAATTATCACAAAGTTGTTTGCGTTTTGTCTCATTTAATTAAGCTATGCATGAGATATTATACTTGATTTTTAGCTGATCGTATTTGGCAATTCTTATCTAAAAGTAATAAAGAAGAAATGGCAAAATCTCATGCAAGAGTAAAAAGGAAAGAATTTTAAAGGTAATATGGAAATTCTTATCCCAGACTATAAATGAAGGAAAGAAAAAAGAGGTCATATAGCAATCCTTTTCCCATACTAACGTCTGCCAAAAAGGAAAAAAACAAAACTGATATCACAATTCTCCTCCCCAGAAAAGAAGAAGAAAAATAAAAGGTAAAAGATGGTTGCAGCAAGCTGGCAAGATTCGATATGCTCCATTCTCCATCTTTAAATATCTGAATGACGATGATATTGGAGCAATGTAGTTAATCTCACGTGACAATTTTTATACCAGTGTAAAAACGAAAGAATATAAAAAATAAGATGGAACGGAAAATGTGATATGGGAATTCTTATCCCAAACTATAAAAGAAGGAAAAAAAATAAAATAAAAGAGCTAATATTGCAATTCTTTTCCCATAGTGGCGTCTGCCACAAAGGAAACTTCGATAAATGGAAAAAAAAAAATGAGGAAAAATAATAATACTAATGTCGCAATTCCCGTCCCAAAGTAAAATGGAAGAAAAATAAAAGGTAATAGATCTGATATGCCCCATTCTTCATCTTTAAATAGCTTAATGGTTTTGATATCGAAGCAATTTACGCCACAATGAAGACATTAACTATGCTCATATTTATTTGCTCCCTATTTGTAACTGGATGTGTCGGAAAAAGCATTTGGAAAAAGACCTATGTCGAGATGAAGAGCAATATGGCGGATGGAATTACTGTGAGAGTTCATTGCAAATCGAAGCAGGGACGATCTCGGATTCCATGATGTTACGACGACGAGGAGCTGGAGTTTCTCATTCACACCCAGTTTCTTTGGGAATACGTTGTTTTCTTTGTAGCTTTCCATGGCTCGGTCAATTTCATTTTCGACATATATGACCAAAACAGGGACGAAATGCAATGCTCCACTTGTATTGGGAAGATTTCGCCCAATGGTCCTTGTTTGCTTGATAAGATGACCGGAGGTTTCACAAAATGTTCTCCTTGGAATCCTCCTTCATAGATGGGGAGAAAACCTCTTACATGAATGTATGATGGAGAAAAACGATGTGGCGAATTGCCATGTCGTGATTTGGATGGAATAAGATCACCTTTATTAATTTTTTTTTATCTCTTCTAATTTCCTCATCATTTCGATTTCGATTTGCAACTCTTTCTCTCTTCGTTTGGTCTCATTAATACATTGATTTGTTCTACACTAGAATGTCTTTGCTTAGACACCCTTCTACTTTGGTTCAATTGTAACATGAACCCTGTAAATATACATAAAACCCTTCTTCCGATCACGAATCATGGTTCCTTAGCAGAAAACCTTTCTTTCGATCAACTCAACTGGAAGAAGAGGTATGAGATCGCAGTGGGATCAGCCAAGGGGCTTGCTTATCTTCACGAAGAGTGCTTGGAATGGGTTCTCCATTGTGACTTGAAGCCATAGAACATACTCCTCAATTCTGATTACCGACCAAAGGTGGCGGATTTTGGGCTCTCTAAGCTACTTAACAAAGAGGACCTTAAGAATACAAGTTTCTCGAGAATCAGAGGAACAATGGGTTACATGACTCCTGAATGGGTTTACAATATGCGTCTTGATCCAGTCTTGTGAATGCACAATTGATCTGGCTCGGTTTAGATCGGTAAACATAAAGGTGCCATGAGCGCACGAGATGATACACTTCTTCTTAATAACAAATTATTGACTAGATAAAATAGATACAATTTGTAATTTCTGTTGACCGTCAAATTTTTGTCAACGTTTTAAATATCAATTTATTTTGCAAAAATATATAAAAAGGTAAAAATAAAAAAAAATAGAAATTCGAAAAAAAAAATGAATGTAATAGAATGAAAAGTCGGGTCCAGTAGGCTTCCAATGAATTTTCGGCCCTTTCAAAAGTTAAGCCCATCTTCCCATTCATTTGTTCCTTTTGGCCCACTTTTTCCCCCTCTCCATTGAGCCCATCTCTTTACTTGATCTTCAAGATGACGATACTAATAAAAAGCTGACAAGTGCAAAGACTTTGCCACCTCACTTTTCATTGGGTTCACAGGATCTTTTGCAAAACCGCACTTTCATTGGATTTGCATGCACAGTGGACCACAGCGAATGCTTTAGACTTATATAGACGATGCACGACATAAGTTAGAGTTGGTTTTGGTGAGAAAGATTAAATGTCATTCAGTTGCTGAATTGAATGTGGAAGCCCCACATCACCTGACTTCCTAAAGAACTCTTCAGTACTTAATGAGCGTGCTGTTATTATAAGTATGAAGATGGAAGATCAAGATGCCTTTGAGCAAGATTTTTTTCAACTGAAGCCTTATTATACAAATGCGGGGTAATTTTTGTCCTGGCATTGCTTAAAATTGTTTTTTTTTTTATACTCATGGGCACGTGCAATTGCGCAGATGCTATAAGGCATTAGACCTGAATTGCTAGATTATGAGAAAGAGTTTCCATCCTTATTGCTTTATCCACCATTTTGCACTCATCATTTTTACGTAAACTTACTTGAGAATTCTTCTGGTTGAGCAGTGGCCATATTTCACCATCTCCTCAAGAGTACCCTATTTTAGGTCTCAACCTGTTGAGACTCCTTTTGCAGAATGGAATAGCTGAGTTCCATACCGAACTTGAATTGCTTTCATATGCCACCCTAGAGAATCCTTTTATCAAGCATGCTGCTGAGTTGGAGCAATCTTTCATGGAAGGGGCCTATAATTGTGTTTTGAGTGCTAGGCAGACGGTGCCTCATGAGACTTATGTTTATTTTATGGACCTTCTGGCCAAGACAATCAGGTAATTACTGTGCCTTTATTGCTAAGATGCTAAATTGGTCAAAAGATTTGAAGTTAGCTTCAACTGGATACGATTGGATCATAAATCAATAGAATTAGATATATGTCTCTTCCTATATTTGCAACAGAAGGTATTTTTGGAAATGTATAGCATTTTTGATGGGATGATTGAGTCATATACTTCTGTGGCTTTTTGTTGCTTTTAAATTAGAATATAAAATTTCATGGCCTGTACTAATTGCTATCAACCATCGCAATATGCCAATAGAAGCGGGAAGTGTGACCCATCTAGATTTCAAGGTTTTAGTCAAGTAGTGAGATTGTCATACTTAAAGATTCTTTTTTGCATGCTTACTCTTTTCTTTTCCTTTGTACGACAGAGATGAAATTGCTAGATGTAACGAAAAAGCATATGACTATTTGTCAATTGGTGATGCATGGCAAATGTTGCTATGCTCCTCTGACCAAGAACTTGCGGAGTATGTCAAGAAGGCAAAATTAATGAGAGGACTTTAGCTGGAATTCTCTGCCTGGAATTCTATTTTAATTGACTAATAAAGTGAGTAGGATAATATACTCTCCTGCATTAGTTCAGACCTTCGGAGGATCTCATAAAACCTCTTTTATGGAGTTGCTAGTTTATATCATTTTCAATGACTATGATAATTTATCCAATTCTAGGATCATAGATAGATATAAAACTTACACTTGTCACGTCTACTTGTCATTTGGCCCTTGCTGTCACTTTGGTGGGGTCAAACTTGGCTGGTGGGTTCAGTACTAAAACCTCGTGCTTGTAAAAGTGCTGATGTAGATAGTAAACAGTAGATTCATATCCATGTAAAAAGCTTCAATGTGGAGCTTGAACGTTTCTATCTCCGTTGGAATGCAGGAACATCCTGAGTGGGAGATTAAGAGTGGGTTTGCGTATTTCCAGAAGGCAAATGAATCTGCACCTTTGAAGGAAATTCCATCAGTGCAGCTTACCAATCAGACTTTGAGTTACGCGAGTTGGAGCGGACTGTTTAGGACCTTCTGCCGTGCACGGTGGTTTGCCCTGGTATTTGCAGACTTCAGAGATTGGTTATATTGTGCTAATGCCATCCTACCTTTTGCCCATTTCGAGAGACTTGATATTCTTTTTAATGCCTGTAAATTTATTTGATCATTATGATGGAATTTATTTCAGCGATCATGTTAGTGCTCATATCCATGTCATTTTTTAAAACACGTTTTTGTATTTGGTCAGTAGGATATTATCCTTGTCTTGCTTGCTTGGAAGAAGCAGACATTGAAATCAGTGTTGTCACATGGAGATGGACAACTTGGAGAATGCACGTCGCTCTTAATCAAACCCTATGAGTAGACCAAGATACAATTAGGTTTAACCGGTTGTTATGGTAGAACCGAATCTATGCACAGTTGCTGATATCAATTGCATAGGCCAACTAGGGTCGCTTGTGTCCAGCTCAATTAACTTTGGGTTCAGTGGATTGAAGTAGTTGTTGCTCCAGCTGCGGGCTTCTGCGTACTCTTGATTGTTGGTGCATAGGGATGTGTTTGATTTCAGGACCACCCGTGTGTTTGCCGATAGAGCCACAATCTCATGCTAACGACAAGCCTTTCAGGCACTACTTTCCCAGAACAATATCTAAATGAGCATCAATAGAGATTGAACTAAGTTTGTGTCTTTACTAAGATTTCTTCCCTACACTTAAAAGAGAAGATTATATTTAGTGGCGTTATGACAGGCCTAGTCTGTCGGCTAGAGCTGGCTTAAGGGAAAGTCAACAGTTTGCGGGATTTGGGAGCTGTCGCCAACTGTATTATCTCCAACCAATATCTTAAGTACCAAATTGTTAGTTCAGCACTCGATCTCAGTATTGATCTAATTAACGAGCTGTAGCACTTAGCCTTCCATAAGGAACTTTCCATTTTTTGTTTGTATGCGTGACTCGAAGCCCACATTAAGATGATCTTGAACGAATAAAAATCAATAGATGATTATGTTCGGCTGCAGGATCTTGGTCAGTTTGAAGGGAACTCAAAGAACTCGCAAAATAAGTTAAAGTGTGCAACTACATCATGAGCTTAAAGTATGTGCAATCTGCTTAGCTTAGACAACTCTAATAATTAATGCGGTCGACTCTAAAATTTGTTTTTCTCCTGAAGGACAAAATTTGCCCAATTGGTAACTGATTTTTTTGAATCGGTCAAGGACCGACCGAATCGCTAATATCAAAAGCTGCACATGCACTAAACGAATTCATTTAATTATTTTTTCAGGGAAACAGAAAGAAGTTGGCTCCGCACCGTACTAAGCGAACTAAGGGGCACTCACCCCGCAATTTACATATAAGCCCTTTCTTTGAATGCACTCTGTGCGCAATACGAAAGGAAGAGTCCCAAGCAGTCAAAACCGGTAATAAGGCCTTCGAGAAAGGAAATTCAATCAATCAAAAAAAAAAAAAAAGAAATTGTGGAACTTCTTTCCTCGTATCTGATCAACGAATGATTTCTCCAGTAAAGGGAATTCTCGCTCCGAATTGAGATGATCGTAGATCGTCGCGATCGATCCGATTGAGCTCCGAATTGAGATCACTGCTACTGCACCGTCGCTCTTCTCGTCCCGAATCGCACATCGCTTCAGGTTCGTCGGTCCAGATTTCGTCCTCTTTTGTTTCGCACTCGACGTTCTCTGGTCCTTAATCTGTCTCCCGTTATCAAAACTTTTTGTAGGTTGATGGGCGGATGTGTCGGGGCGTGTATCTGGTCAATGGGGTGCTCTGTTGCCTGGAGTGTCCCGGCAAGATGGCAATGTCGTCCCGATTATGGTAGCTGCGTGGCGCCTCATATGCTGCGTTTGGCGTGGACACGAATACTCTCGGAGGTCGGCATTAACCTCCACGGTTCCATTGGTCCTTGTTTGCTGACTGAACTTTTTACTGTCCCTTTTCCGCTTTCTTCTCTTAGCACAGCGGCATCGGCAGCCAATTGATGATTCTCAAATGCAGAAGCTGAAGGATATTGTTAAACGCCTGGAAGACGGTCTCTTCAAATCTTCTCACACAAAGGTCTTCCCATCTTCATCGTCTCTCCTCTCTTTTGTAAAAGTACAAAAAGCGGCTTATGATTGCCCTTTACTGGGTTTAGCGTTCTACATTTTATATTTGCAAAGGCCAATACTCTGTTCATTTCTCTTGCCTGGTTTCACCTGCTTTTTATCCTTATTATCAGTATTTCCTTTCTTTTTGGTAAATAGTGCTTGACATTCTTTTGCTACTTGAAAATTACAATTATGTAGGATGAGCACATGAATTTAGGCACATTGGAGTCCTGGTTGCATAGTTTGATCAAGCGTCCATCTCTTAATAATCCAAATCTAGTCAATCCTAATGCAATGACAGCAATGATTCCAACTCCTGGATTGTCGCAAAATGGGAGTTCGACCATGATAGTGACATCTTCAGTGATGCCCCTATGAGTTATTTGGCTGAGAGTAGCAGCATGCAACCAACGAATGCAAACACAGGAAGCCTTATGTCGAGCCTTACGCCAAACGGAATTTATCCCAAGGCATGTGCTCTCTATAATTTCTTAGTATGGTTGTTCGCACTGGTGCCTGGCGGTATTGGGTGCGGTTTGTTCACCGTGAGTAGAGTTTTTATGTATGTAGCACAAGCTCAGGCATGTGTAGACCCCCTGCAAGTTTCAATGATTATAGGAAGAGTGAGAGCTTTTGTAGATTGATGTGAGGAATGTACAGGCAGATATGTTGGGACATATCTAGTCAATCGGGCACGCAGTTGCCTAGGGTGTCCCAGCAAAGTGGCAATGTTGTCTTGAATTTAGTAGCTGCAAGCAGTGTCGTCCCTCATGCTGCGTTAAGCGTGGACATGGATCTTCTCAGAGCTCAGACCTATATGCAAGAGAAGATGTAATCTAATCTAGAGTACTTGTTCTTGTGCTTTAACCTCCACAATTCCATTGGTCCTTTTTCACTGATTGAACTTTTTATTGTCCCTTGTCAATCTTGTTCTGTTAGCACAGCGGCATCTTCAGCCAACTAATGACTCAAATGCAAAAGCTGAATGATATTGTTAAACACTTGGAACAGGGTCTCTTCAAATCTGCTCACTCAAAGGCTAGGTAGCACGGACACGTTGTCCGTACTTCCGTGTCGTGTCCGACACGTGTCGGAGCGTGTCGGATACGTCGACACGCTCGGACACGCGGTCAACGCGTGCCCGACACGTTTTGACACGCGTGTCCGGAAGATGATGGAGGGTGGAAGCGACGGCGAGGGAGTAAAGACGAGGCCGCGACGGCGAGAGACGGCCGCCACTGTGACGCTGCGACGGATCCGACGAGGTTGCAGCTGCGAGGGAGAAAGGGCCAAAGGCGAGAGGAAGAGGAGAGGAAGGCAGTCGTGCGGCGAGCGGCGAGAGGCGACGAGCGGCGAGAGGCGGCGAGCGGCGAGCGGCGAGCGGCGAGGAAAGGGGTTTGTGCGGCGAGCGGCGAGGAACGAGAAGAGGAAGGGTCGTGCAGAGCTAGGGTTTTTTATATTGGGGGAGGGGCAGAGACGAATGGGTTTTTGATGGCCATCGCATATTGGGGGAGGGGAAGAGATAGGGACAGCCTGTCTGTCAGTGAACAGGAGGGAAAAAAAAATTAAATTTGGGAGTTGGGGGAGGGAGGGAAACGAACGATGGTGGGGAGGGAAAGAAAAATAAATTTTGGGGGAGGGGGAAATAGACGAGGGAAAGAACTAGAAGAGGGTGGGGGTGGACCTTAGTGAATTTTTTTTTTTTTAAGTGGAAAAATAAATAAATGAGATTAAAATATAATTTCGAAAAATAAAAATACTGAATTTGAATTAAATTAATTAAAAATACTGAATTTGAATTAAATTAATTAAAAATAAAAATATTTATTTAATATATAACGTGTTGGAATTCTCTATTTTTTGAAATATAACGTGTCACGTGTCGTATCGTGTCGCGTATCCGTGTCCCCCCGTGCTACTTAGCTCAAAGGCCTTCCCATCCTCATCTTTTCTCTCCTCTCTTTTGTCGAAGTACAAAAAGCGGCTTATGATTGCCTTTTATTGGTTTTTCTTTTTTAGCGTGTTACTTTTAACATCTGTGAAAGCTAATAATTTGTTCATTCTCTTATCTGGTTTCACCTGTTTTTTCTTTGGATATTCAATATTTCCTTTTTTTTTTTTTTTTTTTTTTTTTTTTTTTGGGGTGAATAGGACTTGCCATTCTTTTTGCTACTTTGAAGTTACAATTATGTAAAATGAGTATATGAATCTGCGCACATTGGAGTCTCGGTTGCGTAGTTTGATCAAGCCTCCATCTCTTAATACTCAAAATCTAGTCAATCCTAATTCAATGACAACGATGCTTCCAACTCCTGAATTGTCGCATAATGGGAGTTCGACCATGATGGCAATAACTTCAGTGGATACACCTATGAGTAATATGGCTGGCAAGAGCAGCGTGCAACAACGAATGCAAACACGGGAAGCCTTATGTCAACTAGAATTGTAAATAAACATTTTTATTCAGATGTATGCCCTATGCAGGATGTTTTGTTATGTTTTGAAAGTTGGGTATAATTTGGACGATTTTCCTGTTTCCCAGTATATCAATGAAGATATAAACGCCCTCGCACTTTCATTAAGAAGAAACTCGCACTTTCATTCAGAAGAAACTACATAGGCTTCACTGATGATCAAACATACAATTGGAACTTCGATGAGAAAAGGATGAGAATGCAAAACAGTAGGGGATGCATTCACATTTCAGAAAATGATACAGCTAGAATATTCAACCTGTCATTCCCTATGACTGAACAGAAAGAATCACGACAAACCTGTGGACTTAGCATGTAAGAATGAATCAAATGAAGTACCCTAGCTGCTTAAGATTTTTCTAGCAATCAAACATACTTGCTTTCAAAGTAAATCCAGCATCCGATAAATCATCATCTCTGCACATGATGCTGCATTTTCCGTGATGTCATCTGGAATTCTGGCAACTTTTATTCCATTTGCGGTGGCAGCGTCCACATCAACACCTTCATGAAGATGTAAATGTTGAGTACTAAATTCAATTAAGATCTAACGAAACATAGCTATAATACCGACAAAATAAACTAAACTCCCCCAGCCCGACATACGTAAGCAAGCGGGGGCGGACACTGTCTAGACCGACACCAAATTGCATTATCAGCTTCAATTGTTTCACTCGAGCTATAGTATCTGAGTTGAGGCGCTCGCTCTTCACAACACAAACTTGGTAGTTTCCTATAACATGAGGCATGTCATCAAGGACCACCTCATCGATCTAAGAAAATGGAAAACAGATGGATGAATTTGGAAACATATGAAACAATAAGCCCTTACACTGTCATAAACCGAAGCACACTAATTAACGACGATATATTTACATTTAAACATAAGACCAAACCAAATGTGCAAACTTGAACATTTTTTTTTATTCCTAGTCTGTTATTTATCCAAAGGCATGTGCTGGCGACAATGGGATCGTTCCAGCAAGTTTAAGTAGGACCCCAACAAGAGCAGATTGGTTTTTATTTCAGCCAAGAAAATATCATCACCTACTACAGTTCCTCAAAGTATACAATTCTACCATTTTACAATGATCAGAGGCAGAAATGGGATATCACTTCAGTGCATTAGGTAGTTGAAATATGGCTCTACGAATGGATGCAAAAATAATTGGATGGCATCGACACCTCAAAGGTGATGCGATCAAATCCCTTCTTACCGCTCAAAACACATCCAGCTAACTCCACGGACCACCTCCAAATGAAGAAAATGGAACATTAAGCATTTCTCTCCACTTCCTTTGAGCTTGTGAAGCTGTAACTCCTGCTACAGAGGCGGGGAGAGAGAGAGAGAGAGAGAGAGAGAGAGAAGGCAGGGATGTTTACGTACTTACAACTAAGGACTGGTGAGGTAGAGAGTGAGACGGAGTTTGCAGTTTCCACAATCTACACCTCCCTTTCCTCCTCGATAATTGCTGCAGATGGGGTTTGTGAAATCACATCATAATTTTCACAGAGGTCTGCCAGGTCTCTCAAAACGCAAAAGGTTCGCACAGACTCTGTCACTAAGCACAACTCTGCCTCTGGAAAAGTATTTTCCAATGAACTAATCGTCTATGAATTTTTTTCACTCATTACATCACGTGACAAAAATGATGCGACCTATCTCATTGGTATGAATCCCATCTTATTCGACGTCACTTGAATGGAATGAAAAATCCCACAACTCATCACAACATCAAGTGCATATTCATGCTATGGCATTGGAGAAAGAGCGTATTCTCATGGTCCTCCAACTTACATCAAAACCTTGCTTATCGGGTTTGGAGGTTTTTCGGCCAGAGCTCATTATGTAGGACTATAACATCAGGATGATTGATCAATTTTAACGCCATTCACCTCCCCGTGGCCTTTCCTCATTTCTCCAGCAGCGCGATGTGGTTCCCAATCATTCTAACCCAGCGGCACCTTTTCTTCTACTCCATATTCCCCAATATCAACTATGTGAGAATCGAATACCAGTGATTTTCCGGTTCCCAGCACTTCGTCTTCACTAAGAAATTTATTTGCCAAGACTTTCCTGCTAGCATCATATAGTGGGACCTCAATGATCCAAGGGGATACAATAATGAGCAGAAGTTATTCCAGGACCTATAAAGAAGGGATGCTTAGGGCCTTATAACTTTTTTTGGGTAGTGAAATGCGAAGTAATGTGATGGTTGGGTCACATGATGAACCACTATCCAAAAAACAGAAGTGATACATGTTGGATCGAGAAACAAAGTAGCCAGCCTAGTTTAATCAAAGAACAGTGGCAAAAGGATGGAAACATCCTTGAAAGTGCTTCAAAATGACCTGCCTCCCTAGGGATCCGCGAACTTCATGCTGCAAAAAACCATCATGGTATTTCTTGGCCTTTTGAATTATCTGTGTGGTGTACAAGACTTGCCATTCTACATAACAGGGAAGTGTCAATATCATGTAGGATATGCTCAGTTAAACTAACACAAAAATAATGGAAGGACACCACCCGCAAAAGAACATTCATATGCTCATACGTGATTGATTGAACTTGTGTCGGAAATGACTGAAGCAAATTAATGAACTTGTTATTGATTTTGTTATTTCCATAACCTCAATCTAAGAGGAGGCTGTAACTGCACAGCAATATCAAGAACGTAGTTGGCTAGTCAATGGAAACTTCATTAGAAAATCTATCGGCAAGTAGAACGAACAACTGGCTAAGTAATGAAAACTTCGCAAGAAATTGTAAGCATAAAAGAATATCCTGAGGAATCCATGTAACTCAATTAATTGCTCTCCTCTTTTGCATGAGGTTTGCGTACTTATGATTCATTCTTAAGTACCTAGAGCACGGTGCTAGAGCTAGGAAAATCTCAAGAACGTAACCAGGCAAGGTGAATTATGGATTTTTCAAATGAACGGACACACTTAGACCTTCTCTGAAGCACAAAGCCAAAAACTCAATAGATAGTTTTATATTATTGATGAAGCTTTTATCTATTATGAATTTCTCTTTTTGAACTAAAGTGTGATTTCTGTCATATGTAAGGAATTTTAAGAATCCGTCTGGTTAAGCAGCATAATGTCTTGCCTATGAAAAGTGCAGCAAAGTCTCCTAACAGGCAACTTTGATTTCATCAACCACAATATTTTTGAGATCACAATTGCATTAGAACATGCAACAAACGTAGAGATAAGGCAACTAGTAAACACTAGTGGCAAACTGAATATGCATCTAAACAAAGTCTGACCTGTTACCCCTGATTTTCCAGCATCTAATATACTCACCTTTGGCCCATTCTGATGCATCTTGGCCATTTTTTTCCTTCTGAAGGAGTACTAATGAATACATGTTTCAGTGCATCACAAACACAATCAAGTAATTATTGTAGATCATGCAAAACATGAAGAGAAGGGAATCATGCTCTTCAACAGAAAAGAAAGAGATAAGATGGAT
This sequence comes from Eucalyptus brandiana, assembly GCA_014182725.1. Lineage (NCBI taxonomy): Eukaryota > Viridiplantae > Streptophyta > Magnoliopsida > Myrtales > Myrtaceae > Eucalyptus > Eucalyptus brandiana. The sequence goes on from CM024672.1 coordinate 7,621,909, forward strand.
AACAATGATGATTTTCAATTGTCGATTCTCTTTATCTGGTCAACGAAGAAAGTATTAACTTCAAATGATAACAACAAATTGATTCATGGCATCTGCAAGTTCAAGGCCTTGCGGAAATCATCCCACATCTCATGAACATCCCTTGGACTTGAATCCTTAAAGCTCCAAATCACAATGTGTTTGCAATATCATTTTGGTGAGTACGGAGTATCACCCAATTACATCAATTGCAGAGCAGCTGAATGATAGGGTCCATGGGATTTAAACAATGAGGGAGAAAATGTTCATAATCCATTAGAAGTTTAAGACTTTAGGCTAGGAGGTAAGGCAAATTACCTTCATATAAAGACTAAACAGGAAAAATAAACACTATAGAACACGAGGAAATGGATCAAATTGAACTGTATTCCAGGTACCTTTTAAAGCAGATTTAACATTATAACATTATGCTGCTGCTTTTGCATATTAATTTTTGAAGAGAATTGAAACTGTTTCCATATGCGTTTAGATCCCTCAAAGATTCATCGTTTGCTTCACTGTTGCCACGTTCAACCAAATGACCAGGAAACTCCATCATCTCCCCAGGGCTTACTTCTTCAGCTTTGCTCAGGAACCTGCCATCTAAATGTTTCCAGCTCATATCATACAAGAAAACCTCGTAAAAGACCCAAATAAGGTTTCATTCATCTGAGCCATATTTATCCTGACAAAATTTTTTCACTAATCTGCTGAGAAAGGTATACGTCATGAAGAGGAAAACCAGCAAACAAAGGAAGGAAGAGCTGAAATTTAATCCAGCAATAAGATAGCTGGTATTATTTAAGGGTAAAAATCAGAAAGAGATGTAGACTGTAGAGCTTTACCTGCCTAGTCATAGATCCACTGCTCATACAACGTAAGAAACCATCATGATATTTCTTCGACTTTTGAGTTAATTGAGTCGTATACAAGGCGTATCAATCTACATCAAAAGGAATATCTGTCAACTCCAGTGCCGAGACAACAATAACACTCTCGAATATAACCGCAGAGAGAACATTGAGACCATTTTTCTAAGGGAAGTTTGGATATATGCTAAATAGCTCCAATGCCACAAAAATATATGAAACCACCTTGACTGAGAAGACTTGATATACAAAGCATCAGAGTTGAGAGAATCTTTATTGACCTTGAAAAGACTCTGTAGGTAATATAAAGATGTGCAGAAACTGTATCCCAAAGAAAATCAAGAAGGGATTCACAATCCAGGAGATACATCAAGAGAAAGACACGGCCTGGCATGGGCATAGATGAGTCAGCAAAAGTCCAAACTCACCTGTCATGCTTGATGTCCTTGAGAAGCCTTCATTCAGAATCGACAGAAAACGGGTAACCTTCTCCCTCTCTCTAATCCGTCTGTACCGCTCGAGAGTCTCTTTGGGTCCTTTGAGCTCTACCTCAGCAGCCTCGAGCTCATTCCAGAGAGAGGAGAGTCGGTTGAAGCAAGCGGTAACCGATAGGTTCCCTTGCTTCAGATCCGACAGAGCTTGAGTGAGCGAAAATTGCTTCGCTCTGTCCAACTTCCCATACATTTCTCTGATATTGTCCCACATTTGTTTCGAATCTTCAGTCGGTGGAGGGCTGGCGGCGATGATATCAGCGGCCACGCAGTTCCCGATCCAGGTGCGCACGAGCTGATTACACCTCCGCCAACATCGTCGCCGCATACGGTCGTCGTCGGGAACAGGCACAGTTCCATCAAGGAACCCATCTTTGTCCTTGGTCACAAGAGCTCGCCGGAAATCTCGAGCCCACGCATTGTAGTTGTCTGGACCGGTAAGTTGCTGGTTCATGATTCAGAGCTCCGGTCCGTCGGCTGGCGAGGTGTAAAGAACGTCCCCAGCTTCTGGACGGTGGCCGGCGTCGAGGATGGGGTACGGGTAGAACCCGGGTAGTGATTCATCCCATGACCCGTCGAACTCGATTCGGATCTGTGACCCGATCCGATGACCCGTCGAACTCGATTCGGATTTGTGACCCGATCCATCAATTTGGAGCCCATGATTCGTACCTTCTCCACATGGGCTGTAAGGAGCCCATTGTTGTTGATTGGGTCCATCGGCCCATGGGCCTGGGACTGGAATCCACTGCATTGGTGGCCATTGGATTGGTGCAGAGGGTTGAACAGATGTGGGCGATGGAGCCGAAAGTTGCTGCTGCAAATTCTGGGTTCGGTCAATCTGATCTGAAGCTAGACTCTCAGGAAAATTGTTGGTGTCGAACGATTCCTCCACAAGTGAGATCATCTCTTGGTCGTTGTTGCTGCTGCTTGATTTGTTGCTTTGATTTTTGGGCATGGTGTTTGAACGTATGAATTCCTAATCGGCGTGTCAATTTGTTTTGCAGAAAGAAATTTGCAACAACTGAAAAGACTACCGAAGGCAATTCAGGGTATTTGCGAAAGCTAGGTCAGAATGCTTTGCTTTGATACCATGACAAGAAATGAAGAAAATGGAGGAAATTGTGATTGTACTTTTCTGTATTTCGTACATGTACGTGCCCATATTTATAATACAAAAGGAAATCAAATAATATTACAATTCCTATTATATCTTCTAAATATTGTGACAATATTTTGTGATCGAATCAATTATCCCACAATCTCTATTGTCGCGACCTAAAATTTCGGATGCACCACCTAGTTTAGGCTAATGAATTATTAAATTTGAAACTTAGCTCGGGTTCTCCCAAACTCATACTAATTTATGACTTACTGTTCAAATATTTAGCATGCAAAAGATTATTAGCTAGGAGTCATCACTAATCAGTTTATGGTAGGTCGATTAAACATCTAAGTAAAATAATAGGAGAATTATTTTACTCCTACGAACCAGAGATTTTGGGTATGGGGACTTGATTATACTAGATTTCTCTAATACCATTTCGGTACCATTTTTTTTATTTTTAAAAAATGTTTTTGCAAGCAATTAAGATTTATTTTAACTTGAATTGTCACCACACGGATGTTCATCCACTATTAAACATTCAAAAGAATTAAGCACACAAAGCAAGCAATTATTTTTTGGGTTTTTCTTGAAATTAGATTTTTTTTTTATAAAACATGCATTTTAACTACATGACCTAATTATATTAATAAACAAATTCTAATTAAATGAACCTATTATGCAAACTAATTTACATGAGCCTAATATTTTTGTACACTAATCAGTTTATGGTAGGTCGATTAAACACATAAATAAAATAATAGGAGAATTATTTTACTCTTACGAACCAGAGATTTTGGGTATGGGGACTTGATTATACTATATTTCTCTAATACTATTTCGGTACCATTTTATTTTATTTTTTAAAAATGTTTTTGCAAGCAATTAAGATTTATTTTAACTTGAATTGTCACCACACGGATGTTCATCCACTATTAAACATTCAAAAGAATTAAGCACACAAAGCAAGCAATTATTTTTTGGGTTTTTCTTGAAATTAGATTTTTTTTTTTTTTTTTATAAAACATGCATTTTAACTACATGACCTAATTATATTAATAAAAAAATTCTAATTAAATGAACCTATTATGCAAACTAATTTACATGCGCCTAATATTTTTGTATTTTTTAAAAATTCGGAATTAATAAAAACCCTAATTAAACTATCTACAATGAATAATTTTCTAATTTATTTTAGGGGTTAATTTGACCTAAACCCCATCCTATCTTAGAAAACTATTTTTTTAGAAAAAAGAGATTATCAAATGTGCCAACATTATTTAAAAGTTTGTCTATATATAAAAAAAAAAAAAAATCAATCCTAATTTATTACAAAAATTATCTATCTAAAAGTGCAACCCTAAAAATATGTAATCCTAAAAATGCAATCCTAATTTACTAAACCTATATGCTCCGATGCAAGACTTTGATTTTTTTTTTTTTTTTTTTAGTGTTTTTTCAAGACAAGCAATTATCAAATAAACATTATATCTAAACTATCGCAATGCACCAAAAATTAATATAATTAAAAAAAATGATCCGACGTCTTACGAATTAAATTAAATAATTAAAATGATTTTGGGCAAAACCCCTGTGGATAATGACTGCAATAAAACGAAAATCAACTCCTAATGTTCCAATTGGTACAATAATAGCAAAAGTAAATAAAGTAAATAAAATAAAATAACATAAAATAAATGAAAGATAAAAATAAAAAGAAAAGTAAGCAACCTAAGGAAAGGGGGGCAGCAGGTTGGTTGGCGTTGGCGACTGGGGAGCAGCAACTGCAGGGAAGAGCGGCGTCGGTGACTGGCGAGTAGCAGCTGGGTCGCGGGTCATGGATGATGCTCGATAGGAGGGCGGCAGTGGCAGCGGGCTCGAACCGCTACCAAATTGTCACAAGAGACTTCACTAGTTTCGGATGGAGACCGGGGTTTGCTAAATGGCAGGATCGTTTGAGAAACTTTTCCTTCCCACGTGTGGATTATTCAAGAAGAAGACAAATTTCACCGCTTCAGTGCATCGCTCTCTAAGTCCTTTCATCGCTTTTGCCTCTTGTTTTGTGTGAACGTGACCGCTCATTAATAGAATTTTCCATGATTCTGTGCACGTCACCCTTGCTGCTATGTTGACTGAAGGTGGTCTTCAACTAAGTCCAGGATTTCCTTCAAATAAAACAAACAATATTAGAGAAGATATGTGAGAGAATCTGCGCTCGCCAATAGTGCCCTTGGTCATTGATGGAGAGCCTCCGGTGATGGGTTTACTCTATAATTTGATGGGCCTAAGTAGGCCCGTCTGCCCATGTTGGGCCTAAGAACCCGACCCAATGAAGAGTTGAAATATGAAATGATGCGTTGAGGGGTTGCGTCCGTTGGAGGAGACGTTTTGAGAAAAAAAAAAAAAAAAAAAAGGAACGTACCTTTTGGTGTATGTACGTTTGAAGTTCTCTCTCCCTCCTAAAAGGACAGTACCTCCCTTTAATAAGGTATTCTCCTCGGTAGAACAGGATCAAGATTCTTCCTCGAACTTCAATGTTGGTATTTAATCTGTAACAAATAGGTACGCTCGATTCTGTAGTGTATCTTTGATCGGTGATACATATGTTTTCTGGGCTCGTCTTCTGCGTTCGTTTTAGGGGTTTGATTAAGTATCGAAACTGGTTTTAAGGAATCCATTATTCCCTACATCCAGCAATGCTATGGCGGGTGGTGCAGGACTCGTTTGAAGCGTCGATGAAGAGCTTCGCATGATTGGGCTGGCTGGCGTCACTAGATGACCGTTGGATTGAAAGATCATTGGAATTGCTGTTGGGCCTCGCTTGAAGGCTGCAAAGGTCGTCGAAGGCTGATGTGTTGTTGTAGCGGAGACAAATAAAATTGCAGAATTATTGCTGGAATTCGCCCGGAAACCTGCAAGACATAACAAACACCAAAGCTTCGTGGGATCGATCTTGATCATGCGGAAGTTGTGGGTGTTGGTGTAGAATAGGCATGAAAGTTCACGATGACTGGGAGACTGAACCTGGACAGCAAGCAAAAACACTAAAATAAATAAAGGAATAATTTAAATAGCGAAATGGAATTTCACATAATCAAACTAAAAATGCTTGACTTAGCTTTATGCTTGTCGTCAATATCCACAAAGCAAGACTGCCAACACAATCGACCAATCGGAGAATTCTTGAGATGGTGGACATGAGATCTCCGGGGGTGTGTACCTCCTTCTCCTTTTTAATGACTCGACATGTCCCTTTTTATAGCATAAGACTTCCATTTAACATTGGAAAGTCAGAACCCGTGCTCCTTTGATCGTGGGGATTGCCAAATCTTAGCCGTGATTTGTCACCGTAAATCTCTCAAGTATGCGTCCCTCACCTCCTTTCGCAATCTTTTCCTTTTTTTTGATTCATTTATATTGCCGTGAACGTGTCCAGATTCACTCACTTGCACATGAACACCCAATATTCGAGTGAGCCGGACTTTTTTCCATATTGTTGGACAAATCCCATTGATTCCCTTCATAATTTCAATTTTTTTCGAAAGAATCCCAAGCAAGCCGGAGGTGACTACGAAGGTGATGGTTTTATATGAGATGGGCTTAAGGCCCGTCCACCCAAGTTGGGCCCAAAAAGCCCGGCCCACGGGAATAGGGCCCGTGGATGGGGAAGGTATAAAAGGGAGGAGAGAGAGAGAGATGACATCTGTTGGAAATCAGAATTAACGCACGTCTTCTCCTCACCCGCGCGCTCTCTCTCTCCAAAAGACAAAAGAAGAAACAGTAAGGCATACGGCACTTTCTTCTTCCCTTCAAGGCGTCATCGGATCGAACATGGCCAGATTTTCTTCCTCCTATCGGCGTCGGTGTCTAATCTGTGGCTAACAAGGTACGCTCGAATCCGTGGTGTGCTTTACGATCGGTGATACGTGTATTTCCTGGGCTTCATCTTCCGCATTCGATTTAGGGGTTCAATTTAGTGTCGAATTCGGTTTTCGAGGATCCGTTATTCCCAACATTGGTATCAGAGCCCTAGTTCACGTTTTCCCAATCAATTTGATGTTTTTTGATTGATTTTTCGCGAAAATTTTCGGCCGTACGGATCGGGCGAGAAATCCCGACACCCGAGCGCTGTTCGTCCTTTTTCTGAGTTTTCGTAAGTCGAAATCAATTTCTGAAGACACTAGGTGAAAGAGGTCGTCGAGACGAGTCCGGCGACATGTCGTGCGCCACCGGGCGACGCCGCACGCGCCCACACGCGCGGCCAGAAGGCGCTGCGCGTGGGTGCGACGCGCCCGAAGCGCTGGCATTGGCCAGCGCATGCGCCACACACGCCAGCGGCGAACCGGCACATGCACGTCGGCGGCCAGCGAACCGGCACACGCCGGTCGGCGAACCGACGCGTGCTGACATCACGTGATGACGTCACCGTGACGTCACCCAACAGTCGGTAACCGCTGGGATGACGTCACTGATGACGTCATCTCCGACGACCGTTGGTCGGGCGGTCACCGGCCGGCGACCCGACCCGACTCGAAGGCGACCCGACCCAACGAGTTGGCGCATGCTGCACATGTGTCAGCTGATGTCTGCGTGATGTCAGCCCGCTCACGCGCGCGGCACGTGCCGGTCAGTTCGTCCGACCGGCCGGCCGGTCCGATCGGTCCGACCGGTCTAACTGGTCCGACCCGCGCGCCTGTTGACCCGACCCGATGAACCGTTGATGACCCAAAAAAAAAGGAAAAGAATGTGTTTCTTTTTCAATTAAGTTTATGTGGATTATATGTGATCCCTTATTTGTTCTGCATTTGTTGTAGGAACAATGCCTCCCCTGAGGTTGGGCACACCTATTCGCGCAGTTACCGATGAACAAAAGGAAAGGCTGTCTAAGTTGATAACTGAGCTGACTGATCATCGATGGGAGAGTGGTGACTTTATTGATCACGTTCTTGAAGTCAACAGGAAAATTCAAAAGGTTATATGAAATGGTCGTCCTATGCCAGAGTCAGAGATGGTGCGATTTTTCATGAACACTCTTTCACCTGAATGGCAAGATGTGTTGAATCACATATGGGATGTCAACGGAGCTCGCTTCATATAAGAAAATTGTGATAGATTTTGTAAATGAATATTCTTTGTATTGTTACAAGGGAAAAGATCAAGAAATTGAACAAAATAGGATCTTTCCCAATTCGTGTGCTGACTTGGTGTTAGTTGTATTGGCTAAACTTAATTAAGTGTGCTTTGTGGACATCTTAATGTAATGTTTACTACCTAATTGTTGTTGATGTAGCAACTGATATGTTATTAGTAATAGTTGAAAGAATTATTATTTTATTGTATGTCAATTATCTATTGCTTTCTGTTATTGCTGGTTGCTGTGGGTAATTAGCAGTGGGTAGTTTTAGAAGTTTTTGTAGCTTCATAGAATTGATTTTGCATATGACAATCATATTAATGATAGTTTTAAGTTAAGATTTTTGGAGGATGATTGGAGACGTAGTGACCTTTTGATTCCGAAGCCTTACTTGAAATTATTCATTAATATGATGGGTCTATGTAAATAGAGATGCATAAATGATAGGCATTAATAATTCGTGCATATATGTCTGATGTGTTCAGATCAATGGCTTCAACCACAAAGAGCATAGTTGCCGAGCTGAACAAATATGAAAAGCTCAATGGTGACAATTATGGAATTTGGCAAATGAAAATCCAGTATGTGCTGGAAGAGCAAGAAACACTTTAGGCTCTTAACCTGACCATGGTAGAACCTGAAGAAGGAAACACTGCACAGCACATAAGAGATAAGGAAGCTTTTACTGCGTGGAAAAGAAAGAACTCTCTTGCTCGCATTACGTTACTGAGCAGCATGGACAATGACGTTATGCGAGAGTTTAGGCGTTTTGACAATGCCAAAGAAATGTGGGAAGCATTGGTGGCAAGATTTGGTCATATTTCGGTGACCGAACTAAGGCAGCTCACTATTAGGTTTGACTCTTATAAGAAGCCTCATGGTCAGACCATGAAGCAACATCTTAGAAAGATGTCAAATATGATAAATGAGCTGAAAGATGCTGGCCATGTCCTCACAGATGAGCAGCAAGTGCAAGCAGTGATTCGTTCCTTGCCTTAGAGTTGGGAGCATATGAAAGTGCACCTGACCCATAATGATAATATCAAAACCTTCGAGGATGCAATGCGTCATCTTGAGCTGGAAGAGGACCGCCTCTTGGCGGCTAAGCCGGATGCTGAACTTTATCATGCTAGTTCTAGCTCACATGGAGCTTCGAGCTCCAAGCACAAGTGCCCTAATTGGTTTGATAAATGGAAAGGCAAGGAAGAAGCAGGTCCTTCAGGGAAGAAACCCAAGTTTAACCAACATGATAGAGGAAAGCGTCCTCGCATGAAGAAGCTTACAAGGGTGAAATGCTACAACTGTGACAAGAAGGGTCACTATGCTCGCGACCGTCGTGAGCCAAAGAAGGTAAACACCCCTTGTATTTTTCAGAACTTTACTTTTGTGTAGAGTTTTGTATTCTTGACTCGAGTCTAATCCTTTGTGGACTGTAGATTCGGGAGCGACAGACCATGTAGCGAAGGATAGAGGATCCTTCGTGGAATTCCGACGAGTACCAACTGGAACTAAGTGGGTCTATGTGGGAAACAACTCCAAAGCTGAAGTAAAAGGAATTGGCACCTGCCAACTAAACATGCGTGATGGACGCACTTTGTTCCTTCATGATGTATTGTATGCTTCGGAGATTCGTCGGAATTTAGTGTCTGTTTTAGTGTTGGTTAGACTAGGTTTTAATATGAACTTCCATAATAGAGGTGTAGATTTGTATTTGGATACAAACTACTATGATTGTGGTTATTTTCTGGATGGTTTCATTGTATTAAATATTGACTGTGTTAATGCAAATGTTTGTTATTCCCTTATCACATCTCCTAATACCTATGATAATGATGTAAATGCGTGGCATGCTAAACTTGGTCACATTGGCCAACAACGTATGAATAGACTAGCCAAAGATGGTTTGTTGGGCAACATTGAAAAAGTCGATTTGCCCATATGTAAGCATTGCCTAGAAGAGAAAACGACAAGGAAACCATTTGGGAAAGGTAAAAGAGCTGATTTCCCTCTGCATTTAATCCATTCTGATGTTTGTGGTCCAATGAATGTGAGAGGAAGGCATGGGGCTGTTTATTTCATCACATTTATTGATGATTATACTCGATTCGGATATGTCTATTTGATTTCTCATAAATCTGAAGCAATAAGTTGTTTCAAAAGGTTTATGAACCCGGTAGAGAAATCAATTAGACAAGAAAATAAAAGTATTGAGATCTGATCAAGATCGAGAATATTTATCTGATGAGTTTAGAAAATTATGTGATGAAAAAGGAATAGAAAGACAGTTGTCTATTCCGTATACTTCTCAATAAAATGGTGTTGCGGAGAGAAGAAATAGAACCCTACTGGAAATGGTTAGGTCCATGATGGCGCATGCTAACTTACCTATCACCTTTTGGAGTGATGCATTGTTAACTGCTGCGTATATACTTAACCGGGTGCTTTCCAAATTAGTTACTTCCACTCCATATGAGTTATGGACAGGTAGAAAATCGGACTTAAGTTTTCTTAAGCCATGGGGTTGTCTTTGCCTATACACATGAGTCCTCTCACAAGTTTGGGAAATTGGGTCCCAGAGGAAAGAAGAGTATTTTCATAAGATACTCAGAACACTCAAAAGGATATGTGTTCATAGGTGAGAAGGAAAGTGGGAGTATAACTGAATTTGAATCACGAGATGTCACATTCTTAGAGGATGAATTTCCTAAGAAGAGCGAAATAGGTGAAGATTATTCCCTATTTGAGACCTTGGATCAGGATAATGATGTTAGTGGAGTTCGTCCAAGTGGGAGTAATATGAGAAGTGATGAATTAAATTCAACTCATTCTCAATTGCAACCACATGATTAGATGATGCCATCATCATCTAATCCAAGTGGGAGCATGATGGGGAATGATGTGCAAAGTGTACAATCTCCCATACGGCGAACAAGTCGTCAAAGTATTCCCCGTCAACGTTTTGACATTGAAGGGGAAACTTTTATAGTTGCTCCACAAGATGAGGATGAGCCAAGAAATATTAATGAGGCTCTGAATTGCCCTAGTAAGGAAAAATTGATTCATGCAATGGAAGAGGAAATTGAGTCAATGAAATCAAACCAAGTCTGGGAACTGGTTGATCTTCCAAAAAGATGCAAAGCTATTGGGAATAAGTGGGTTCTCAAAATAAAGCGAAAGGCTGATGGTTCGATAGAAAGGCATAAGGCCCGCCTTGTGGCGAAGGGGTATAATCAACAGGAAGGAATTGATTATGAAGATACATTTTCTCCTATAGTGAGATTTACCTCGATTCGCATTATTCTGGCAATAATGGCAAGTATGGATCTTGAGTTACATCAAATGGATGTAAAGACTGCTTTCCTCAATGAAGAATTAGAGGAATGAATATATATGGAACAACCTGCTGGTTTCATAGTGAAAGGCCAAGAAGAAAAAGGTATGTCGACTTTTGAGGTCGATATATGACCTTAAGCAGTCGTCAAGACAATGGTATATACGATTTCATAATGCCATAATGGCATATGATTTTACAATGATAGATGAGGATCATTGTGTATATATCAAAGGATCCAAAGATCAATTTGTGATCATATCATTATATGTTGATGATATACTAATTGCCGGAAGCAATATGGAGCTTGTCAATACTTTGTCAAGAGTTGGTTGTCTTCCAACTTTGAGATGAATGATATGGGATTGTAAACCCATAGACACTCCTATTGCAAAAGGTGAAGGATTGAGCCATAGACGTGTCCAAGGACTCCAAAAGAGAAAGAACAAATGAAACATGTTCCTTATGCTAGTGTTGTTGGAAGCTTGATGTACACTATGATGTGTACAAGACTTGACATATGTTTTGCAGTTGGAATGGTGAATAGATACCAATCCAATTTAGGTCCAGCACAATAGAAAGCTGTTAAGAGAATACTGAGGTATCTGAAGGGGACTGCTGATAATACGCTGAGTTATTAAGGAAAAGGATCTGCAACTCTAAGGCTATTCTTATGCTGATTGGATGGGAGATTTAAATGAAAGAAAATCTACCTCTAGCTTTGTTTTCTTACTGAATAATGGCACCATATGTTGGAGCAGTAAGAAACAAAAGTGTATAGCCTTGTCCACGATAGAAGTTGAGTTCGTGGCATTATCAGCAGTGATATAAGAAGGTGTTTGGCTTAAGAGATTTTTTGGATCATTTAGGTGTTATTGGAAGTGCTGCAGATTCATTATTGGTTAATTGTGATAGCCAAGCAGCTATAGCATACACCAAAAATCCAAAGTATCATGGCAAGACCAAACATATAGATACCAAGTATAATTTTGTAAAAGATATGGTTGCACGAAAGGATGTGAACTTACAGTACATATCTAGGCATAGAATGGTAGCAGATCCTATGATAAAACCAATACCTAGAGATGTGTTTTGTGGCCATATGAAATCTCTAGGATTGCGTAGAGGCTGATGTACTGAATATTGTAATTTCCCTAAGTGTTCACATTTGATGAATTTGTGTTTTCATCATTAATGCCTATGAATCTTTGTATGATCTTTATGCATCTTAATGCTCAGTGCATTATTTTAAGTTGAGAAGTATGTCGGACAGATAAAAAATTAGCCCACTCACATGGGTAATCGCCTCTATTTACTGTGTGATAAATAGAGATGAGACTGTTTTTAAGCTTATTATCTAGGTGATAATCGAGAGCTCAAGCTTAAAATACATATGTCGCCTTAACAAAGTGTTAAGATGAGGACATAATACTTACGATCCCTGAAAGTAAAATACCCCACATATTTTACTTTATCTGTCTAAAATGCCAGATGTGAGTTTTGATGAATTTTGTAAATGAGTAGATACGTGAACTCAAGTTAGACATTGGGTATGTCTGAACTATCATATGTACGGTATTGAAAGGTGTAGACATACGCTCCATGGGAAAGGAGTTAATACCGTAATACATATTTTATACTACGTATGCATGAGACGACCAATAAGAGTGTCAAAAAGTTTGATCTCAACTTTTATGACATGTGAGACTCTTGAGGAAAAGAGTTCCTCAATTTTTAGTCTCCTCATGACTCTTACTTATTCTCAAGATTTCTATTTAGTGTTTGCTATCTTAGGGTGTTGCTAATGGTCATGAGATGATTCGATCTAATGGGGCATTTTTAGAAAAGCAAGCTGGACTTAAATTGAGAGTTTGAAGGAAAGAGGAAGATCGATTTTGGAGAATCACATTGTGGTTTTGTATTCACTAGTCGACCAATTATGATTGTCTTTGTGATAATTATAATTGTGAATACAATATATATATATATATATATATATATATATATATATATATATATATCATGTTTAAAAGAGATCAAGAGGGATATAAATGTGATTAATCGATCTAGGTACTGCATACTAAATCTACTCGAGTGTGACGCCCATTATGAGCTGCTATATATTCCTAACGTATGTATAACAACGAGCTCTCAAAGTATGCTGGTCGCATGGATTATTCACCGGTATGAATGTTGAAGAGAGGTAAAGAGAATTCTGTTCGGCCCATCATGTGCGAGTGGGAGATGATGGTTTTATATGAGATGGGCTTAAGGCCCGTCCGCCCAAGTTGGGCCCAAAAAGCCCAGCCCACGGGAATAGGGCCCGTGGATGGGGGAAGGTATAAAAGGGAGGAGAGAGAGAGAGAGATGACATCTATTGGAAATCAGAATTAACGTACGTCTTCTCCTCACCCGCGCGCTCTCTCTCTCCAAAAGACAAAAGAAGAAACAGTAAGGCATACGACACTTTCTTCTTCCCTTCAAAGCGTCATCGGATCGAACATGGCCAGATTTTCTTCCTCCTATCGGCGTTGGTGTCTAATCTGTGGCTAACAAGGTACGCTCGAATCCGTGGTGTGCTTTACGATCGATGATACATGTATTTCCTAGGCTTCGTCTTCCGCATTCGATTTAGGGGTTCGATTTAGTGTCGAATCCGGTTTTCGGGGATCCGTTATTCCCAACAGAAGGGATGGGAATTCGGTCCGTCCTCGTCACTCCGAGCTCCCGATCTTTCCATGACCAGTAGCTGAAAACGTGACACTGCTTTTCTGATGATTTGCCAAGATCAACTCCTCTTATTATGCGAAATATGATCCGTGAGACTTGGTGGGGTTGAGCTTTTGGACTTGGGATATCTCGGCCAAAGTCGTGGAGAATATTCCATGAAAATTTTTATCTTTCTTTTCCTTTTTCTATTTCATTTCCCTCAACTTACGGTTTGACAAAATTGCTCGTGATTTCGTAGCCCACATATTTGTTTCCTCTTGTGCATTCCGGTATCCTCATCTTTGCGGAAATTGTGACCCGTAATTGATAATCGAGCATGTTCTAAGGATGTGTTAATCTGTGTGCTAGCTCGGATCATGTTCATGGCTTCTTGAGTTCAAGCATAATAATGCTAGCTCATATGAATTTATTGGATGCGGACATGCTTTACAAGAACTAAACATGCAAAGTAAAAAATGATATTTATTTTTTTTTTTTTGAGGTCGGTTTGGATCCCTAATTTTCTTATGCAAGAAATGACTAAATGTGAAGCCAAAATTTAGGTGTCAACATCCGTGATCGAATCGGAGCTAAGAATCAAATCATCTTCCAACACTTTCCAGCGGTGAGTGGTGATGGTGATTGCAACGATCCGAGCATTTTTCAAATGTTGCCTATATGATTTTGAGTGCACGAAATAGAAACGGCATGTTGCTTTGAGTTTGTATAGTTCAATTCTTGCATTTAGATTAATGATGAGATGTAACATATAAACTTAAGGAGAAAAACGAAAAAGCATAATATCAATCAAAGGGACGAGCAACATGAAAAATACGACAAAGTAACTCCCATGCATCGGTCCTTCTTTACAATTTTTCGTGCAGTTGTCCATCAAAGGGGACCCCAAAAGACAAAAGAAAAGAGACAAAGCATTGGGGGTCAAAGCGTGAAGCAAGAAGCAACCTCTTTCATCTTTCGCCATCCGTTGTAGAGTTGAATTTTTGGCTCCAACTGCTCATTTCTTTTTCTTTTTGTTTCTTTTAACAATCTCTCTTAATTGACTACTCTCTCATGGTGCGTTGGTCTTTCTTTAGATTTTCTTTTCTTACAACCGTTTTTTTTTTTTTTTTTTTTGTCGAAAAAGGCTAGATTTATATTCAAGTAGGAAATAAATAACAACCCTTAACTAGGACATCGGTACAAATTATATCCAACATAACTTGAGGAGGAGAATGAACTCAATTTGGTGGAAGGAGGCCTCGCCCGTGGGCTTTCGCGGCCCAATTGGCTAGGGCATTTGCCTCATGTCGGCAAAGTGCTTCACCGAGAGGTTGGAAAAATAGAGCATTAGGGCTGCACATTCGGCAAACAGAGCACGGCAATCCCATGGCGGCAGGCGGCTCTAGTTAATGGTCTCGACAAGTATGAGATTATCACATTCAAGCAGCAGGTGAGAATCGGTTTTTCCTTTCTGCAATAGGTCCTTAAGCGTATACAAGAGTGCCGGGGTCTCCGTCTCAAGTGCTGTAGATGCGTGAATGTTGTGTGTAAATCCATCGATCAATCTACTGGTGTGATCTCAAGCTAAACTTGCGATCGCACCCATGTGATTAGTGTTAAGAAAGTCGCCGTCCATATTTACCTTAATAACCCCTCACTTCGGTGGTTGCTAGATTCGATTAGGATTCAGCCTAGTTGTCCATGTGAGTGATTCCCGCTTTTAAGATCTCGAGACAAAAACCGGGCCAAAGTTAGGGCTGTGTCCATAAGAATATCCGGATGGGTACGTTGATGGAAAAAGATAAATTGGTTCCGAGCCTTCCAAATCTGCCATAAAAGGGCTGCAATATTTCAAAATCTGGTATGTTCCCCTTCTGCTCGATAATATTTGCAAGCCATGCATCTATGCGGTTTGTTGTATAACTTGAAATGTTGATCTGCACATTGGGGTGGCTCCAAAGATAACGTGTGGAGGGACAAAAGAGAAACGTATGTTCAGGGGTTTCAGGGGTGTTAGATGAACGAGTTTACAAAATGGGTCGGGGGTAATCCTTCGTCGAAACTGATTATCTTTAGTAGGTAACGCATTTTGGCATAAAGACAAGAGGAATGTATGAATTTTTGGGGCTGTTTATGTTTTCCAGATCTACTTCCATAGCTTTGTAGGTGGAATATAAGAAGAGGATGCATGAGAATTTACCTTGCCAGATGCTGATTGTTTGATGTAATGATAGCCGCTCTTAATAGTATAATTTCCATCTTGTGTGGCTGTCCATAGGAGTTTATCTTCAGATGAGGTTGTCCATAGCTTGATAGTTAGAATTTCCTTGACAATTTGTGGCTAAAATGTGTGATTAAGAAGCTCAACATTCCATTCATTCTACTCGGGAAGAATAAAATCTGCTACGATTTCGGTTCCTCCCTATTTGCTAGCCCACTGAGAATGCCCATATTCAACCATTTATCCTCTCTAGCACTGATTGATTTACCGTTACCGACTGACCATTTAAGTCTATCTAAAATAGAATCTCTGCCAAGTAGAAGACTCTGCCATCCCTAAGAAGGTCTAGTCCCCTTATCCGCTTGCTAGAAGGATGTAGAGTGAAAATATAAAGCTTTAAAAACACTGCCCCGTAGAGATGAAGGGTTTGAAAAAGACGTCAAGCTTGCTTCCCCAAAAGGGCTTTATTGAAGGATATTAGGTCTCTAAGTCCCATCCCTCCTTTCTCCTTACTCTCTTTCGAAAGTCCCAACTTTTCCAAAGTGAATACTAGCTCTGTTACTATTGTTTTGCCACCGTAACCGAGCTATTTTTTGCTCAACAGATTTGCATATAGAAATTGGAACTTTAAATATCATCATAGCATACTGAGGTAAAACCTGAACCACTGATTTCAACAGAATTTCTTTCCCGCCTTTAGAAATTAGGTTTTCTTTCCATCCCTCCAATTTAGCATTGACTCATCCTAGAATCCAAGCAAACATATCCTTTTTTGATGATCCCCAATCGAAGGTATGCCTAGATATTTGCCGTTTTATCCAACAGTGGTACCCTTAATTCTCTAGCCAAGTTTCTCTTAAGAAGCTGAGGGCAATATTTACTAAGAAACAAACTTGATTTGTTCCTATTGATTTTTTGACCAGTAGATAGGCAATACTGAGTTAGAAGGCTTGTTAAGTTTTGACATTCCTGGATTCTACCATCAATGAAGAAGATAACATCATCGACAAAGAATAAATGGGATAAAGTTAGACACCATCTATTAAGTTTGATACCCCATAGATTACCCATGTCAACAGCTTGCTGGATGAGGTTCAAGAGCAAATTAGCCAACGGTATAAACAAGTAAGGAGAGAGAGGGTCACCTTGCCTGAGTCCCCACAATGGTTGAAAATATGTAAGAAATTCGCCATTGAACTTTACACTTAGAGAGGTCGTAGTAACACACTGCATCATCCAATTTACCCAACAATCATTAAATGCCATTCGACAAAGATAAGCTTGTAAAAAGTCTCACTCCACCCTATCATATGCTTTCTGCATATCCAATTTAAGGATCCCCTAAAACCGTTTCTTTCTTTTTCAAACCTTTAACTGATGAAGTACCTCCTGAACTATCAGGACATTGTCTTGTATTTGTCTGCCTGATACAAAGACACTTTATTCTTTAGAGATCAAATCTGGCAACTAAGGCTTTGGGCAATTTGCCAAAACTTTTGAAATAATCTTATAGATGAAATTACATAAACTGATAAGGCAAAATTGATCTAACCTCTCAGGGTTTGGAATCTTAGGGATTAGGGAGATGGTTGTTCTGTTAATATCAGCTAGCATTCTTCCTGTGATGAAATTTTTTTGGACTATTTGAAAAACATCTTCCTGAACAATATCCCAATAACTATGATAGAACAGTCCATTTAAACCATAAAGTCCTGGGGCTTTTGTGGCTCCTAATTGAAATGTTGCCTTCTTGACTTCCTCTCGAGTAATTTCAGCTATTAGATGTGTGTTCATAGCTTCTGTTACAACCTGAGGACATTGCATTAGAATAGGTTCAAAGGCTCTCTGACCACACGAAGTGTAAAGCTTCTTAAAGAAAGAAAGAGTCTTATGTTTTAGCTGATCTGGTTTTCTGATCCACTCTTCATTTTCATCCTTCAAGATATTGATTCTATTTCTTTTTCATCTTTGTACCGTGGTGGCATGAAAGAATTTCGTATTTTTGTCCCCCCATCGTATCCATTTAATCCTAGAACACATCCCCCAATATTATTCTTCCTGTACCATATTTTCTGAATTTGTTCCTTCAAAGATATAACCCGATGTTCGTTATAATTGCAAGTAGGGTGATTAGTGTATTGTTGAAGTTGCTCTTGCAGAAGATTTCTTTGATGATGACCTTCGTGAAAGTGGATTTACTCCACTTGGCCGCTCTAGTCGTTGCCCGAATCTTCTAGGAAATTGAGGAACTATTGAGTGAAAATACTGACCAAGAATCCACTACCACCTGTCAGCATTCTTCATGTTCAAGCCAAAAGGATTCAAAGGTAAAAACTTTGTTCCTCCTACTTGTTTTGATATTGATAGTTAACAGGATCGGACTATGATCCGACCCTATAGTAGGTAAAGCCACAACTTTAGCTTCTGGATAAGTTAAATGCCATTCAATAGTGCACAAAGCTCGGTCCAATCTCTCTTTTACCATTTCCTGCCCACTTCTATTGTTGACCCAAGTATAGGCACAACCCTTAGTCTCTAGATCCATCAAAGCACAATCATGTAGTAATTCCCGAAAGGAGTGTAGTCTATAAGGTTCACCCGGTCGCTTACTTACTTTCTCCTAGTGATATAAAACTTCATTAAAACCCCCTAAACACACCCAAGGTTGAGTGTTTAAGTGGCTAAGTTGCCTCAATTCTACCCAGAATAGTTGTCTCTGTTGATAAACAGTCGGAGCATGCAAAACAGTAAGGCACATAGAAGTGACGCCACTATCTTCAAAACAAGTGTCAATCAAATGGGAGGTATGAGCCTTGACAGTAAGTAAAATCTGGTTAGTTCAAAAAAGAACCATCCCTCCAGCCAAACCTTGAGGATTCACCACAAAACTCTTGCTATAATTCAATCTCCATTGGATTTGGTTAATAACAGGTTCCTGATTCCGAGTCTCCATCAAAAAGATTATATCGGGCCTATCTTGAGCCACTACGGCCCTTAATGCTCGAACGTCGTGGGAATTGCCTAGTCCTTGACAATTCCAGCTTAGGATCTTCATTTGTCAATTGGTGGCCTATTCGGGCAAGCCACCACAGCCCCCTCATTGGCCCTTTCGGCCCGAGTACCGGAGTCTACATCGAGTGCTTTCATCAAGTATATCTGCGAATAGGACGTAACCCATAAGTAGAAATTCTCTTTGCTTTCTTTAAAGGAGTAATCTTAACTGCAAGAGAGGATTTTTGGATTTTTTGGATGATGACGCTTCAGATGTAAATGCTTTGACCTCTATCTTGTTTGCTTGTACATGGGAAGCACAGATTCCATCTTATTCGGAATAACGCCTTGTGAAGTGTCAACAAGAGGGGAAGTGGGCATTAAGTTTACGGTTGAGGTATGGATATGCTGAATGGTTTGATTATCCATAGAGGCTGGTTGTGTGTGTACATCGTGAGGTGTAGCAGGGAGTAACAACAACCCAGGTTGAGGTGTTTCAGAAACCGTTTCTTCAAATTCTTCTTTAGTGTTAAATTCATAGAACACTTGCCGAAAGGGTGTGTTCCTAACTTCAGCTCGTAACCATTGTCCATGGTACATCTTGTCCCGCCCTTCAAATTTGGCCTCATCATATGGAATGTCTTTACGGTAGGATGCATAGTGGCCTAAAACACCACAGAATAGCAATAATGTGGCAATCGTTCATAATGGAAATCAAGCCATATATTATTCCCCTCCACACGAATGAGTTTACCTAGTTTAAGAGGTTCATTGAGATTAATTTCAACTCTAACTCTCCCTACTCTTAAAGTCGATCCTTCTTTTGCCTCAATTATGACTTCCACAACCTTGCCAACATCCCAAACTGCCTTACTTAATAGCTGCTTAGTACATCATTCTAATGGTAGATCGAATACTTGCACTCGAAAAGCACAAGTAGTAAAGCTATAGTAATGCAGGGG
Source organism: Eucalyptus brandiana (assembly GCA_014182725.1). Lineage (NCBI taxonomy): Eukaryota > Viridiplantae > Streptophyta > Magnoliopsida > Myrtales > Myrtaceae > Eucalyptus > Eucalyptus brandiana. The sequence continues at coordinate 7,641,740 of CM024672.1, forward strand.
CGTGTTAGGAACCCAGGGTTTGAGTATAACCAAATTGCTAGAGAATAACCAGGGTCCATTATCTAGAACATGCTGTTTTTCCCCTCCGAATTAAATTTGAACACATAAAGTCCTTCTTCTTGTTGAGTAATATCAACATGGTCTCGAACACCAAGCTTTTTCATCGTGTGCTGAAAAGCTGGAAAGTTAACGAATGTGTTTGCAAGAAGTTTGCCCACAAGGATCAACTTACATTCTTTGAATTTCTCCGCGGGAGGTGCTTCGTCCCACACTTCAATTGCCAGGTTGACCAAAGTCGGCCTAATCGACTACATAACACAGCTAATTGAGCCTCCTCAGCCAAATCCGTATCCTCCATTATGGGAATAGCTTCAAGTGGAAAACCAAGCAAGGTGGGTTACTAAATTGGTTGCATGCAGAATTTGGAAGTGGCGTAATGGAAAGCTTGTTGGATGCATGCGAAATCTATGCGGAACCAAATAAGACGGTGGTTGGAAATCTACATAGTGGAAGTTGAGGGTTTTGAGATAAGATGATGACACAAAATGAGCAAGTATGTGATGTCAATACGTCCAAAGGTGAGGGGATGGAGCCCATCCAAGCAAATCATGGGTGAAACTGACGGATAAACTAGATTTTAGACAGAAGGTCTAAAAGAAAAGAGAATTTCTGAAAATTAGGGTTTAGATGGAAGATGACGACTACATCGCAAGAGTTCGTCTTTTTCTTACAGCTGTTTGGGCAAAAAAAATTTCTACAAAAATTGTCATCTATCTAAAAAACTTTTTCTCCATCTCTTGTGATACTAATTGTTTATTTTGGTAGATGAGATGTCACATTATAATCTTATGGTAATCCTTCTCTAAACATGTGAATAAAAGTAGTAAGAACGAGTCGCCCCCCAACACTACTTTAAAGGCTTTTTATAAATTTATCAGAATCTTATTAAAGAGTCTTTCATGGCACTCATTAATCATGTCAAATAAAAAAAGATTGTTATCTTCATGGCCAAACCAAGAAGATGTCTAGATGATTTGAGTAGAATGTCCGGCAACCCTATCCTTATGAACTATACTTACATGGCCAAACCAAGAAGATGTCAGAACACAAGTATATGCCCCTAAATCTGAGGAGGTTGGTCTTGGTTGGGCCGTGGAATGAAATGGAGAGTCACAAAAGGAGACATGCCACGTCTTTTTTCTAGTGGGGATTGTTGTCTATCCAAATTGAGGACGTATCTAAAGGAATCCAGGTATGCAACATTGAGGAAGACATTATGGAGGCCGTTCGGAAGCCACATCAAAGGGAGAAATGGAAATGCTATGTGAGTAATACTTGGCGACTTGCTCTGTGTCGTTGTCAAATTTAAAGCGACATTTCTTGAAAGCTAATAATTTTGCTAGTGAATTGCTCATTTTGCAAATTAAGTAGCAGTGACAATAAACAATAATAACGTAAGAAGATTAATTGGTTTGGCATCGCCATGTCAAATCAAATTCGGAACCATAAAGCAAAATTTGTTGATTTCACTAGATTTTGCAGACCAAACCAATCGGAACATATTTATCCCATCTTAATTCGCTCTATTATGCTGTATATTGGCAATGCATTTTTCTTGAAAATTATCAAAATTAGCCTCGAACTCCAATTTCTTCAAGGTTTAAGATGAACAATCGTGTAGTTGGGGCTAAATTTGGCTGCTGACCAATTTTGAAATTGGCTATTTTAAGTAACCACTTTGTTCTCATGCACGCCATGTAGGTTGATAATGTGGTGGCTATTAACTATTTGATATTTTCTTTCGGTTCAAGGTCTAAAAATAGTTTTTTTTTTTTTGGTCGGTAAGGTCTAAAAGTAGTTGAGAAAATAAGTATTGTATCCTCTCTATAAGTATAAAGTTGTGTATAGTATATTGCCGCCACATATAAAAGTATTCAATGGTGGAGTTTTTATAGGCATTATATACATGCGGTCTTTTTGTGTCTAACTAATTGCTTTTAAACTTTTGGATTATAATCTCTAATGTCATATCCACTACACTTGTATTTTAAGCTGTGTTTGTTTCATAAAAAATAACTTCCAATAAAACATTTTTGGATATTTTGGTAATTGTCTCATGGAAAATAAATTAGTTGTGGAAAATATTTTCCACCAAGGAAAAAAAATATTGTAAAAGAGGGAAAAATGTCTCTCTCTCTCTCTCTCTCTCTCTCTCTCTCTCTCTCTCTCTCTCTCTCTCTCTCTCTCTCTCTCTCTCTCTCTCTCTCTCTCTCTCTCTCTCTCTCTCTCTCTCTCTCTCTCTCTCTCTCCTCCTTCTTTCTTGTTTTCTTTTCTAATAATTCAAGTTTTAAATTATTTTTCTTTTTCTTTTTTCCACCTTCTTCTTTGGCTAGTCCCCAGCACAACTACAGCCGGTGACCGGCCAAAGCGAGCCTCAAGCTCATTGACCTTGGGCCCCGGGCCTCGCCCGGCTTGCCGATTTCGGCGAGCGGTGAGCTCAAGGCTTGCCGACCTTTGGCGAGCTCAAGCTCACTAGTCGCCGCTCAACGAACCAACGGCGAGCATGAGCCTCTAGCTCACTGATATGGTGAGGCCAAAGGTCGGCAAGCTTGAGGCTCACCCTTGTGCTCGCCAATCTCTAGTGAGTGGCAAGCTCAAGGCACGTCGCTCACCGCAAGCCACATTAGAGAGCCAGCTTGCCTCTGGCTCGCTAATCTAGAGAGGCCGAAGCCGGCGAGCTCAAGCTTGCCCCTCACCGCTTGCCGGCGAAAGTTGGCCTCGGCGGTCACCGGCTGTTCTTGTGGCTGGCGACGGGCAAAAGAAAAAAAGAAGATAAAAAGAAAGAAAAAGAAAATTAATTAAAAATGGATTTCAAACAAAATAATTTTAAAATTGATTTCAAAAATAAAAAAGTAAAATTATCTAACAAAAGTGCATATAAAAAAATATTTTCCTTATCGAATAATGAAAAATATTTTTCACTTCATTTTTAGATTTTAAACGAATAGTGGAAAATAATGATAGTTTTTGAAAAATGACTTCTGAAAAATATTCTCCGAAAATGCGGTGTTTTTCGTAAACGAACAAAGACTTAGAGCCAAAACGTTTGATTATTAACTCGCCGTGAAATCAATATAGCACTTCACTAAATCTTTAGAATGCGAGAAGTGCATATATAAAATTTCTAAATTAATCATACGGTTCGATCATTGCAATTTACCTTTGCTTTTGAGGAGTTGAATTTGATTAAAATGGATAAGCCTGATTGATGTGTGTATACGTGTTTATTAGGTGGTACGAGCCTTGATATATCTTACCATAGATATAATCTACGGTTGTGCGTTTTCCCACCACGTGAAAAAAAAAAAAAAAAAAAAAAAGTTGCTATCGGCATTAGCTTGTGTGAAAACAATTTGTTGACGACGCGTGAAGCAAAATTATGATGGATCAATTCACGGCACATAAAGTTATTGGCCCTGAGAAAGCAATCTTTTACGTCAAGCGAAAATAGGATGATTGATGTTAAATTATTGCCGTCGGCCCAGGCGAAACCAATCTTCTTTTGACGGCACATAGAGCAAAAGATATGAGCAAAAGATACGATGCTGAATATTGCTCATAGCTTGTGGTGAAACCAATCTTTTGAAAGTCCGGTTATGGGCACGTTTGATTTTCCAACTACTCCTTTTAGACCTATTGCTATAGCTGATGTGACATTACCGATATGCCTGTCGCCTATATATAGTTTAGCTGTGGAGAGTGATGATGAGCACTTTGTCCCAATCCTAGTGTATTAATGAGCAATAATCATTTTGACTTATTGTTTCGAGCTCGGTCGTAAAATTGGCAGCAGATCGTTCGGAGAGATCTACGTCGGTGGACTACTCGCTAATTGATACTCAATTTTTGCTTTATTCGTTTTGCTTTTAGTTTGATTTTGATTGAAGTTTTTCGTGGATTGTTTTTAGGTACTAACACTCAGACGAACAAGAAGGGCGCAAGTAAGTTTGTGAGTCGCTAACTGATATTTGGTTTTTTCTCTGTGCATTCTTCTTTTTCTAGTTTTTGCTCGTTTTAGTTACTTTAGTATTGTTATAGTCATTGCATTGATATTTTGTTGATTTAATATTTTGATGTTTTATTTTTGCGTTCTATAAAGCCATGTGGACTGTGGCTTGTTTTGTTTTTTTTTTCTTGGGTCGTTTGATTGGCGTAGATAATGGTTCACTTGCTTCCAATAAGTCATTGATGCTAACTTTCAATCATTAGAATGATTGTTATTAACAAGTGGAAGCTTTCTTTGGTCTGTGACTTTCACATGCATGAGAAAATTGTCAAAAAGATCAGTAGGAAACGTAGACTGTAGAGCTTGACCTGCCTTGTAATAGGTCCACTGGTTGTAGAACGTAAGAAGCCATCATGATTCTTCGACTTTTGAGTTAACCGGGTTGTATACAAGACATGCCAATCTATATCAAAAGGAAGATTTCGTCAACTGTAGTGCTGAGACCATAATAACAAACTTTAGAATATAACTAGCAGAATATTCAGACCAGTTTCTGCGGAAAGTTTGGAAATATGCTAAGAAGCTCCCAATGATTTTCAAGAGAAGCCATGAGAAAAATGTGAACATAAAACCGCCGTGATTGAGAAGAATTGATACACAAAGCATCAGAGTTGAGAGAACATCTATTGTCCTTGAACAGATTCTATGTGTAGTATGAAGATAAGTAGAAACTGTAAACCCAGAGGAAATTAAGAAATGATTCACAATCCAGGATACGACATCAAAGGAAATGATATATGGCCAGGCATGGCATATATGAATCTGCAAAAGTCCAAACTCACCTGCCATACTCGATGTCTTGAGTTGGGACCTCCTGGTAATATGCCATACTTGTTCATTTCATTCTTCTTGAATTCTGGAAAAGGAGAAACACAGATGCTAAGTTTTGTAGCCAGCATTTACTAGCTATCAAGAGAGTTAGATTATGAAGGATTTCATCACCAACCTCTAATAATTTTCTGTGATGGGCTTAGGCTGATCGTCTGCTGTTTATTCTTCTCCACTTTGGTCTTCTCATCTTCTTAAAACGTAAGTGAAATGGATTATACAACAACACAGATAATCACAACATTGCGAATGTACGAGTATGAGTTGTCAAATTTCAAATAATTAGAGACAACAACATGAGGAAAACAAATATGTAAGAATACACAATACCGGCGCAACCAGATACTTTGACGAAATTGTTTCTGTGAAGTGAAGTTGTTCGCTTAGGAACTTTCTTTGCTCGGCTGTGAATATAAGTATCATTGAGAGGCTTTTGCCCTGCTTCAGGCTCTCCAATGTCAACCAAATAAGCATTGAACGTCTCACTGGAACAAACAACTTCGTTCTTGAAAGTCCTGCATTCCAACAGCTGCTTGCTGTCATCATACAGCATTACCTGTCAAAAATCCAACCATCAATCACGGCATGGCCTAATCCACTCAGAACAAGCTCAATCATGGAGAGCACAAGGACCAAAACCACAGAACAGAACAATCCGTGAGGACAGTCAAAATTGAAAACCTATGCAGCATCGAGCTGTTGCTATCAAGCATTTCTTCTACCTGCGGAGAGAATATATACCTGTAGACTTCTCCATTACTCCATTCTTTTCTTCTTGGGGTGCTTTTCTTGCGTCGGGGATGTAGAATATGCATTAGCAATGCAATATGCAACTTTCTAAGTACTTAATTCCTTTCCTTTCTTCTTTGCAACTTGCAGGCCTATATGCTCACAGCTTGTTAACGCATCAGAAGTGAATTCTCAAGTCATTCTCTATCATAATCTCCACTGATCAAAGTCTGAGCAGTGCAATACCAATGGCTGAGTCTGTTGTTTCGTTCGCGGTGGAGAAAATAGGAAACCTGCTCATCGACGAGGCCAAATTCTTGAGGGGAGTGGAGGGCAAGGTCAAGGACCTGCACAGCGAGCTGAGGCAGGTCCAGGCCTTGCTGATGGATGTGGATGCAAGACGAGAGCGCAAGGAAGCTGTAGAAGAATGTGTCGCACAACTCCGAGACTTTGCCTATGATGCTGAGGACGTCATCGAGAGATACTACCTCAAAGCGGCACTGACGGAGGGACAAAACATCATCAAAGCGTATGCTTGCTTCATGGCGAAGTGCTCGTGCGTGCAGGTTCATGAGGTGGGGACAGAGATCGAGGGCTTAAAATCCAGAATTTCCGATATTGGTAATAAGATGCAGAAATATGGCATACAACCTCTGCATGAGGGCGAACGCAAACGCGCGAGAGCTTCACTGCCGAAACGGACTTATGCCCATTTCCAGGAGGAGGATTTTGTCGGGAGGGAAGATGGTATCGAGGCGTTGGTAAAAGAGCTGAAGGATGGAAAACACAGAGTTGTTGCTCTATGGGGAATGGGTGGTTTGGGAAAGACTACACACGCTCAGAAAGTCTTCAATCACGACAAATTGAAGAACCATTTCGATGGTTCTGCTTGGGCTTGCATATCTCAAGAATATCACGTGAGGGATATCTTGGAGGGAATTCTTGTTAAGTTGATCCCTAACAAAAGAGAAGAGGTTACGGATATGAGAAATGACGAATTGGTAGAAACTCTGTACATGACCCAAAAACAGAATAGATGTATTGTGGTTCTTGATGATATTTGGACCAAACAGGCATGGGACAGTCTTCAAGCCGCATTCCCGATCAAGGACACGAGAAGCAAGCTATTGATAACAACCCGCAATAAAGAAGTAGCGGAGCATATCAATCCTCATTGTTTTCTCCATGAACCTCGGTGCTTATCGCATAAGGAGAGCTGGATTCTGCTAAAGAAGAGGGCATTTCCTGAAGTGAAAGGTAAGACTTCACTAAAGTTATTAACCTGACATATTGTGGCTTCAAAGGATTATGTTGCTTGCTTGATTCTAATTTATGACGCTTCTATAATTATTGTCGGATTAGCTGTTGAACTTTCTTCTGTTGGGCTTGGAGTTGGTCGAGGTATTGCCGTGGATCAAGCTGTACAAGGTATTGCAAGACAATCGGAGATGGAGGGACAAATACCGGGTACTTCATTGCTCAATTTGGCCTTTCGGAGGCTTTCGCAATTAATGAATCAATAGTTACAGTGGAGTTCAAATTATCAATATATCAAGTATTAGACACCGTAATTTCAATATTTGAGGAATCAGATGCACCTTTTGTTTCTCAATAGCTAACAATTGTACCTCTAAGCCAATATCCAAAACTTTGCTCCTCCTGTCCTCCAATAAGGATAAATATTGAAAAAGCTTACATTTGACCATCATAATAAGTAATTTTGATAGGATTTATGAAATAATATGAAGCCTAGCTATGCTACTTTCCATAGGCTTCATTTTAGGTCCACTTTTTCTTGCATTTGTGAATAATTGGCTTAACAATAAGACTTGGGATTGTTATGAAAATTGTGAATCTTTATGTGACAAAATAGAGTGACAACATGAAGATTTCACTAGAATTTTGAGGGAAAACGGTAGCACATTCAAGTCACGGGTGATATATCCCCTCGTTGCTTTCATTTTTCTTCATTGAGTAGGATTATTGTTGTTATACATATGCTCAAGTCAATTAATTCAAGCAATGAGATAACAAAGACAATACATTCCATTAGTCAAATGAGTGTTCTTGATCTTTCAGGCGTAGATGGAGGCATATATAGGAGCTTTGTTGGGGTCTCTATAGTTTTCCCCTTACAAAAGCATAAATGAACCATAGAACATAAGGAACTACAACATCCAACTCATATATCAAAAGCAAATATTTATCCTCGAAGTTATCTTCTTATGACAGTTGCATCTTCCTACTACTATCGAGTTTCAATTTATTACTTGATATTATGTAGAAATCACTGAAGGCATGAAGAAGTTAGGAGATGAACTCCTTGAGAAGTGTGGGGGATTACCTTTGGCTGTTATTGTGCTTGGTGGACTTTTTGGCGGACAACGAGTGGGAGACGGTTTATAGAAACATCAATTTGCATTTGAGTGATAAGAGTATTTTATTTGAAGTTTTGGCCTTAAGCTATGATGATCTACCGTGGCATTTAAAGCCATGTTTCCTCTATTTGGGTAGCTTTCCGGAGGATGCAGAAATCCCTCGTGAAGACAGTCCTTCGCATGTGGATTGCTCAAGGCTTTGTGCTGCACGATGACGCAAAGAGAAAATTACAATGGAAGATGTAGCAGAGCAATATTTCATGGAGTTGGTTAAGAGGGGGTTGGTCAAGTAGTGACTCAACTTGGAATGGGAATATTGGAACTTGCCGCCTCCATGACTCGACGCGAGAGGTATGTGTCTCCAAGACTAGCCATGAGAGGTTTCTAAGCTTTGTAAAATTCAACATGACAATGAAAGGGAGGGTAGTTCTTCAATGGCTTGCACTTGAACACGAAGGCTTTCTCTCACTATGAATGGGATTGGTGAAGGAAACATAACTCGAGGGTGGAACAAATAGGAAGGACTATGCCCCACCTTCGAACTCTTTTGTTCTTCCAATCTAGGGGATGTAATTGGGAGCAATTTCAACCCAATTTCATCAATTATAAGTTTCTCAGAGTTCTGAAGCTGGACGATCTTGATGGGAAAGTAGGAAGTCTACCTGAATCAGTGGGAGACCTAGTCCATCTAAGATTCTTAAGTTTAGCACGTAGTGGGTTTGGCACGAAACTTGCCACAATCTATGGGAAACCTTGTATGTATGGAATTCTTGGACTTGGTTATGCTTCAAATATATTAGGGTTTCCATCCCAAATGTGTTGTGGAAGATGAGATGGTTGAGGTATCTCCGTCTTCCCTACAAGTTTGATGTCAAGGAGAAATTCCATGGGGCCCATAAGAAGTTGCGGTTGGGCACTTTAAAAATCTACGGACATTGAGAAACTTTAGTCCGAAGGAATGTGATGATGTGAATGATGTGGGCAAGCTTACCAATCTGCAAAACCGGCTCCGTCGTTGATTCGTATGATCCGCAACTTGCTAAATTCAATTTGAAACATCTTCAATCCTTGACTATTTATTTCGCGCATTCTTATAATTCATGGACTGAAGGTGAACCGAGTAAAATATCAAATTATCCCCATTCATGTAAGCTATTCATTAATGGAAAAATAGAGAAGCCCGAGAACATAAGAGTCTACCCCAACAATTGAGGATTTGGTCTTAATATGTTCCCAACTCGGAGAAGATCAATGCCAATATTGGAAAAATTGAAAAGCTTGGTTTTCTCATTGTGATATTATGCTTTATGGGGAAACGAAATGGTTTGCTGACCCAGGGAGGCTTTCCCTCAACTCAAGCATTTAATTTTTTTATGCATTACCTAATTTGGAGGAGTGGAGGGCCGGCGGGGAGCCGCGCCTCATCTTTCTCGATTAGGGATCGAGCATTGTCCTAAATTGAGGGTGGTACCTTCACATGTCTCTGCATATTACGGTGGGGATGAAATATACAACGAGCTGAAAAAGGTGGCCTCGAGCTGTCCCAGCGGGAGAGGAGGAGAGGGGCATGAGCTTATGGGTCATTAAGGGTGGGTCCTCGAGAATAAATATCTAATCTCATATATCATGAGTGGAAATAGAGTATTATGGCATTCCTTGACAAATTATTTTCCATCTCTTGTTTCCATCATAAATCATCATTCGTTTCTCTTCTCATCCCCGAGGACTTGCAAGCCCCTGGGGGTGGAACTTGAATCTATTGTTCGCTTCCGTCGGGAGAACTCAGCGACTTTGCTCATGGAAGATTGCAAGGTTCTCGCGAGCACCGTGGAGGAGGAGGAGGAGGGGAGGAGTGAATTCGATGCGTCTCAAAGATTTCGGCTAACGGGAGGCATCTTAAGAAATAAGAGCCGTCGCTTGTGGTGTTGGTGTTGAAAGTAGTTAACTTCAAGTTTTTTTTTTTTTTTTATGTGCTTTCAGTTTTTATGTTTCTTCAACAATGTAATAATGGAGTCTTAGTCAATAGGAAGTGGCTTGTTTTTAGGAGTTTGTTTCTACACATGTTCTGGTTAGTGGGGGTATGTTAGTGAGTTTTGTTGTTGCTATTTTGTAGCTATTTTCTTGCTAAGTGGTTTGGATGTTCTGCCTATTTAATAGGCTTATGTTCTGATGAATAGTAACAAGCATTAGCAATTCTCCTGTGTCTTCTTCTCTTTGATTAAATTCAACGGTTGGAAGACATCATCGTGGAAGCTGATGCATTGTAGAGGAGAGGAGATCCAATCATTTCCCTAGTGCTTTGGTAAGATGTTTGACGAAATGCGGATGTGGAATAGGAACTGGGGTACATTAATGGGCGTGTTGCTTTTGGCTTGTGCAATTGATTTCTTTGTCTATAGATAAACGATGACGAAATACAACCGTGCATTTTTGCATCTCCCAGTCTCCTACATTTTCTTTGTTTTTATTAGTATCCCCGTCTCCTACATGTAAAAGCTGCAAGATATAATTTAAAGATTCTTTCATGTAATTTAAAAGATTCTTTCATGTGTGCTCACATTAATCTTTCCCTTTGAACAGCCGGTGATGAAATTGTTGGATCTAACGAAAGCATATGATTATTTGTCAATTGGTGACCCACGGCAAATGTTGCTCTTCTCCTCGACCAAGAACTTGCAGTATATAAGGAGGTAAATATTATGAGAAGATTTTGGCTTTCTCTACGTGGAATTCTGTTCTCAATTGACTAATTTAGTCAAAAAGATAATATCCACTCTTGTATTAGTTCAGATCTTCAAAGGGTGTCATAGAGTATGTTCTATTGAGTTGCTAATCTATGTCCTCTTCAATTATTACAATTGTTTTTTTCTTCTGGAATCAAGGACTGATGTTAAACTTACGCTTACAACATCCATGTGTCATTTGGCCATTGCTATCACTCTGCTCGACCTGATTCTCCTTCAGTTGACTGTACACGTCGTCGACACTCTGCTCATCCTCTTCCTCTTCATCTTCAACTCCTTCCAGTCCCGGCGCTTCTTGCTCTTCTAGTTCTTCATCTCCAGCTGGGTCAACTTGTTCTTCCTCCTCCAGCTTGGGTACTCTGTTGTTCTGGCTCCAGGGGTTTGCTGAGAGCTAGGATGGGTCAGTGAAAAGCTGGCTTGGGCATTTTATCAAACACATCGCAGGCGTTCTTCTGGGGACTGAAATCGCGCGTGCTAACCGCAGGGTTGGAGACTACGAGTATTTTAACCTGGTTATATGAACAAGAGGGACGAAGCTATGAGTCAAGGAAGACAACTTCAGCTATTGTCTACGAACCAAATCAGTACCGGCGATGAAGCGGTTACGATCCATATAGCGGACAATCTCTCAGAGCATCGGAAATCATTCCGCGAATCAGTTTCTGCCAGTTGTTCTTCCACTCCAAAATATTTTGTTTTCTCTTTTTTCTCAGTGAATCTGTAAAAGGAAACCCGGATTCATGTCGAATGAAAGAAATGTGACGTCCCTTCTCGAGCGGTTAGAGAAAGAAGGGTGAGCGAGATTTTTCTCTTTTTCGACGACCTCGAGTTCCGCGGGTCTCTCCCTCTCGTGTGCACGGAAGGGTAAGAACGCAGCTTTCTCGGCTATGGTGGAGAGGTGAATGTGAACGATGATGAAGAACGTCGTGGTCTCATGGTGAGCAGAGAAGAGGAGCGAGAGAGAGAGTATTGTCTATAAGTGTGATTTTATATTTTATCAGTTCGATTTGGTTAACCAAATCAAATCAAACAAATACAATTTGAACAGGTAAAAAGAAATATGATTTTTACCATTATTTGAATAAAAAATCGAACCCAAAAAAAATGTGAAATTTTGAATTCGGTTCGATTCATTTCGATTTAGTTAAACACTCACAATATCAGAAGATTTTCTCAATCATATAAATGCTTTAAATCGCGCTGTGATTGATTGAGAGATTTTGCCTATGCAATTTCCTATTGTATTTGTGATTTAGTGGAAATTACCAACTAATTTTTGCATGCTCATTATAAATTAAATATGCATCTTTACTGGTAATTCTGTGAAAATGATCCTTATATTGAGATGTTTCATCTACAACATAAGATAGTGGTCAAAATAGAATCGGCAAAACCTTCACACTGTTGGAGATGTAAAGTCTCCCATGGATTTTTCAATTTAATGCTAAATGCTAGACGATAAAATGTGATCGTGACTGTAAGGGGACGATAATCCTAATTTAGCCATCTCTAGACCAAAGTAGAAAAGAATTCATTACAACCTACTTTGATTTGTCTAGCCACCTCCTTGAAAGATTGAAAACGAGCAAACCAAACCCCACTTGTCACCTCTCGAATTGGGCTGACTATTGCAGACCGATCCAAGCCATCCATCTGTACTTTGATTAGTCTAGCCACCCCTTCCCTCGCATCTCTCCCACGCCTCTGCAACACAGAGCGACGTCCAGGAGCAGGGCGCGAGCAGGGCGGATGGCAGCGATTTCTGGGTCAGGTATCAACCGGCTACGGTAAGCTGGTGGCGGCAGAAGTAATATGCGCACCTGGCGGAGGTCGTTAGAGAGAGAGAGGACGTTCTCCGGCCTGAGGGGGCTTCACTGGAGATAGAGAGGAAGCGGAGAGAGAGAGAGACCGACAGGGAAGATTTTCTCCCCCTTCGCCAGTGGTTCGTCTGAGTCACCTCGACCTCCTGAGAAGCCAATTCACCCGTCGCCGTTCGCCGCAGCTAGCTCCCGAGCCAGCTAACCCCGGAGACGCTCCGCTTTTCCCTCGCTTATTAAGTTCGAGAACGTGAGACCGAAACGACGAGATTTTGAGCAAATTGTACAAAACCCATACTGATTGGTTTTCGATAGCATTGATTTAGAGCTGGTCATGTTGTTTTATGCTACGAACTATGTTAATCTTGAACTTGAAATGGGATTC